>VWZV01008314.1:24395-260172 GCA_013397155.1 Irena cyanogastra
CAAAAATAAACCCCAGAAAAACTCACCAACAACAAAATATCACAACCACCAATGTATGTTGAAAGTAATCCCAAAGCTTTTTTTGGGGGGGATTTTCTTTTTTTTTTTCTTTTCACAAATTAACAAAAGAACTGTAGATTGAATTATTTATAGTCATTTGCTTACTGACTTTCACCTCCTCTTCAATTTAGGAGCTAACCATCATGCAGTCATTCCCCCCTTCTCAAATTTTCCACTAAATATATTTTTATTGGTTTGAGGCTTCAGCTGTCAAAAGTCCATCATAAAAATGAACACATTTTGAATTTAATCTAATCTGATTGTCTAAATGCCTCATCTTGTTGGTTCTTTTCCTTACTGGACAATCTTAATTGCTAACTTAAAATTTTCCTAGTCCAATATTTTCAGAAAGCACCCTAGAAGCTGTAAGAGCCTCCTATTGGATGAGCCCTTTTCCAGGGCATTTTTTGTCAGAAATTAAAAAGATGTTGCATATCTGAGTATTCTTGAGTGATGTTTTCTCAGTACTAGCCACAGCTGTCTGAAAAAGGACACTTACAATGAGAGTTCCTCTGCAATCTTAGATATAGTTTATTAAAATTCACTCTTTGAATAAGGAACTTTTTAAAGAGTTATCTCCTGACACTAAATAAGTCACATGAACTCTAAATGTATTACCTATGGGAAGGAAACTGAGGAAGTAAATGTCTTCAGGCATGAGATAGAAAGACCTTAATCTGGTTGAGACACATACTACAGGAGCATTCAGTGCCAGAAGATATTTTAATCTATTAAAACGCAGTAAAGCAAAGACACTATAAGGCACAACATGATAGTGCATGATATAAAAAATTAAAAATAAATCTTCTGCTGTAGTATTTATGAGACTTGAAGCATTTTTAACAGGTCAAGCCAAAAGAAAGGTATTTATTTTTTCTGTCTCAAACATTGAAAACACATGATTTAATGGTAAATAATAATTTACTAAATAACTAAATAAATATATTAATAACTATAATAACAACAACAATAACTAAAAAACATATGAATAAAGTTTTGTCCATGGAATGGAAACCACAGTAATCTCTACCTTTACCTACAGCAAAAAAATTAGTATGAGAGAATCATGTGAACACCAGAAGTGACCAAAAACAGCTCTAAATTTCTTTGATTAAAGAAAGGGCAATTGAATGGCACAGAGGAATGATGAAATAGAGAACTATTTGAAATTATCAAAAACTTGTTTCAAACTTGTTTGGAAGGACTAAAATAGATAAGCTCTGCAATATAAATGGAGTCATTCATACACATTTGACATTTTAAACTGCAGCAGCACAAAACACAGATTATTGATAGATCAATAAGAGTAGTTTCTTTGTTGCTTGCCCAAGAATTGAGATTTGCATTATCATTCCTCGGATTTTTTTTTATACAATTGATATAATTGAATTATTTCAGACACAATTAGAAGACGCAATTAATATTTCTAGGACCTCCAAAGATGACTAGATACTTTGGTCTGCCAGCAATATTGTTAAAACACATTAGACCATCAAAAATTGCAGAGCTAATTCTTTTTAGAACTCAATTTTCCTTAAATTTTGCAGAAGTCTGGCAACATTTTTATTTATGACTTATTACATTTCCTACAACTCACAGTACTATGTTCAGACACTTTGGCCAGAACATTGCTCATAATTCCCTTCATTATCAGTCAAAGAAATTCTTTAAATGCCTCAAAGTATGCACAATGGTCAGAGGGTCAGTAGTTCAGATAGTCACTCACTCCTTTGTCCTTCTTACCCTCATGTATACACTGGGTGTGCTCCAGAGGCCACTGGGGATCTTTTGATGGCCTTCAAAGGGGACTGGCAGAAATGCCCATGCAACAAAACAGACCCTCCCTGTTTGCCAGGGCATCTTTTCCCCCCCACCCCTGCTGATCCACCCCGGGCTTGCCTGACCTCTACACGACACACCCATCTGGCTTACCCTCACTGAGCCTTTCTTCTCCCTGAATCATTACTGATGACAAGCTCACCATGAGGTCTCAACTGGATTAGCAGGCTCAGCTGTAAAAGGCCTGTACTAAAACTTACACTAAGGAGTATTTGCCCTGGACTGAATTCACCGTAATATATATTTTTGCTCCCTGGCTATATGGGAAGCTGTAGAATTTGCTCCAGATGTTAAAAAAAATAAAAAAAAAAACAAAACAAAGAGCAGAAAGATCTTTGTGGAGGTAGATGGCAGCTGGGTCAGGTGTAATTTGTGAATTAAGCAAAGTCAGCAGACAGCCCAGCTGAAAGTTGTCATGGGATATGCAAGATAGCAACAGGAAAGTAACAGTGTGAATAAGAAGCTTGCTCTGACTTCACCTGATCCCAATTTCTAATGACAGCTGCCACCTGTCCTTCTCTCTGAATGGGATTTGCAGGCCCCAGCACAATGCAAGAGAGATATGTTAGAGAAGGTTTTAAAAAGCAAGTATTTCTGGAACACTATTCTGGCTGCACTAGTACAATTTCTTTCAACAACTACTACTAAAGTGAATGGTAGGTATTTCAGTGTTATCCCTCTAGGATAAATAGTATGTCAGTGAAATAAAGTTCTGATTCAAGAGAAGTGCTCTTGAAAAACTAAAAGGAGGAAGCTTCAGCTTGTGTACCTGTATTTTTATTTATTCTGGAAACCTGAGTTTTATGTACTTTCCTTTCCCATGTAACAGAATGAATTAAAATTCATTCCTTAAAGGAATGTAATTTTATGTAATTTTAGGTCTGTCCAAATACCTGATAAATGTGAGAAATCTTTTATAAAATTGGTTTTCTTACATTACCAAAATTACAACTATTCTTAGACCTGTTCAGATCACTATTGCTCAGCTAAGATCCACATCGGAAGAAATGCAAGAAGGGGACTCTCCTGCAGAAATTGAAGGGACCCTTCAGCTCCAGACAGGGCCCTTTGGATGATTCCTCTCATGTGCTTCACGCTCAGAGATCTAAGGAAATTTTCTCATCTCCGTTGCCTGTAGTTGGGTTTCTGTCTGCTGCCAGCCCCTCTGGAGCCATCTGAGCCCCTGGCTGAGCCAGTCCCATCTGGCTTGGAGCCCTTGATGAGCTCACACCAGTTTGGCCACATCTTACATCGAGGGGAGCCCAAACCCAGACACTGTATCTCCCCATGGTCTCTCAGGTGTGGACTAAAGGAGGATGATCCCTCCCCTAGGTGGGTGGACCGTGCTCCTGCCGCCCCATATCTGCTGGTTCCCGCATGGCTCATGATGCTCCATGGCACAGCACATCCCAGAGAGCTGCTCCCCAGCCACCCAGCCTGCCCACAGCCTGCCAGGGTTATTTACTTCCCTGGGGTGGGAATCTGCGTTGTGTGGCAGCTTAAGTCATGTGATATATTGCAAAGCCAAGTTGCTCACAAGTGACAGCCACTTGCTATTTCCTTAGGGATTTCAAGTGAGAGGAATGATTGATTGCAAGCATATGCTTTTGAGGGGGATATGCAATTATGTAAAAATCAAATGAGGGTCTTGGTTTTTCCTCACCACAGAAAGGTTTGCAGACACAAACATTATGGTTTGTGAAACTTTTTAATTGAAGGGTGCCTCCTCATGGTTGGATTATCTTCTAACCAGCAAGCTCTTCTTGAGCAGAGCAGCTCAAGTGAAGAACAGTATCCACATAATGCAGTGTTTGCATTAAGCTTAGGCTTTCCTATTTGACATACAGTTTGTCTTCCACCCACTGTGTTTTCTATAAACACTGAACTGTTTCAACAGGACTGAATTTTCATTTCATGGCTATTGACACCCTGATGGTTTTTGGTGATTCAGTGGTGATTTTGCATTCAAATGTGAGTCTATACCTAAGAAACTGGTTTTTTCTACTATTTGTGTCATAGAGAAAGAACTTAAAACATCATTTAGCCCTAACTCAACACCTGCATTTCTTCTGGGACACAAAATTGTGTGCTGTCCCCTTATGCAGACTTCATTTTGAGGATGTATTAAAGAAAACAAGCACGGACAATGTATATTACAGTTACTGGTAGGAATAAGAACTTAAGGAACGAGACCTGGATTCAATGGTCAAGAGTTCTCATTACAGGGTAAAATAAACAGACCTGGGGAAAGACAAAGAAAAAGGATGAAAAAAAAAGTATGCTGTAATTCTCTCCAGAATGGTCCTCATGCTATTCACATCTGATAGTAATGTGATCTAAGGAGCACAGACTCACTAGAACTGAGGGGAAAGAAAAACTCTGCTGTGATGTTTGCTTCTCAGTTCCTTGAGATTTTGAATCCAGATGAAGAACCCTGGTTTTTACTAATTTCTCTGACACAGTGCAAAACCCTGGTGCTGTGCTTGAGAAGAAAGTTGCAAAACCAATCAATTTTATTTCCTCATTAAAAAAATAAAAGATTATGCAACGATTCTTCAAACCAGGCCATATATCAGTTTATAGAAAACTAAGACTGTAGTCAAGCATATACTATCACTGCAGTTGCCATGGTGATCCACTAAGCAGCTCCCATTTGCCCTGAAAGTCGCTGTCATTCACATGAAATATGCCTTAACATCAGGTTCTAGAAATACTTCATATTGATCTACAGGCAACATTTTATTATTAATTGAAAATACTGTGGTTACTAGCACACAGAATTTTTTTTTTTATGGAAATAAGCCTATATCAAAATGTGCAATGCTAGTGCACTGCTGTGTGGGAAGCTGGTTCCTTTTTCACAGATATCTATCTATAGGTTGCTTTGCACGTACAAAAAATATTTGTCAGCTTGCATCTTTGCAGACTGAGAACTCATGATGTCTTGCTTGCTGCTAGGTCAGGCATCATTGAGGTGACATTCAACACAGAAAAACAGAGCTCATCATCATTTTAATTTTAAATTGGAGCTTGTGCTGTTCCCTACTGATTATCTGTACAGTTTAATTTAAAAATTAAATGTTAGAACTCCCCACTCAACATCACGCCACTCTGCTGTGCTACTTGAGGAAATCCTGTTTCTATGGTAACTGCAGGAGATTTATTCCAAATCACTGATGTCACCCACATACAACATATACAAACTGGTGAACCACTGATATATTTCATTATATTATCTGGAACAGTAATGATATAGTTATCAATTATGGTCAGTGTAAGTATTTTAGTAATTGAAATAAACTTGTACAGAGAGAAGGATATAGATGTATTTCCTAAAATATATATAAATAGAAAAGCTTTTTAGAGAGGTACAGATTTATCTACCAATGCCATTTTAATAACACTTTAGAAGCAAATATCACTTCATTAGACATTTGCCAAATTCCACTGGTGGCTGAGAAAGTGCTTGAGGACCATCCAGTCCAAGCCACCAGCTACAGCTGAAGCCAAACCCACCAGTTTTGATCTGTGGAGTGCCTCAGTACAATGCTTTCAGCTCTGCTGGGGATTTAAGTGTTTACAGGACACCTCACCTCTGCCCTCCGGAGGGCAAGGGTCTGCTGGTGGTGTCTGTCCATGACTGAGAGAGATCTGAATTTGAGGCCAGAGCAGCATTTATGGAGCCATAGTGTAGTTTAAGTTGGAAAAGGTCTGTAAGGGCCTCGAATCTAGCCATTAGCCCAGCACTGCCAGGTTCACATCTACATCTTTTAAATGCCTCCAGGACTGGTGACTGCACCACTTCCTTGGGAAGCCTGTTCCAATGCCTGACAACACTTTTGGCAAAGAAATTTTTCCTAATATCCATCTAAACCTCCCCTAGCACAGTTAAAGGCCATTTCCTCTGTCATATATCTTGCTATTTGAGAGAAAAGACTGACCCTCAGAGCCACCAGCTCTGAGCCAGCAAAGAGATGGTGATGATGGGGAAGTTCAGAGACTGACAGTCCTGTCATTTAGAGCAGCTCCCTTTATAACTCTCATTTTCACAGCCTGGCTTAGAAAAAAATTGTGCATCATGAAAAATATTTTGACAATGAACTAGAGCAAACAAATGCTTACAACTTGTAAAGGTCAGGCCACAGAGCTGAGTGATCTTTCAAAGCTTTAGACTCTTTCAGTCTACTTATGACAAGCAAGATGCATCAGAGATCATTTCTCCTTCTGAAAATGAGAACCTAGAGGTTATTGATCTTCCTGTAAGACATTTTCCAGAGAAACTAGAAAAGGGAAAATTGTAAAGGTTTTACCCTTAACATATTTTCTCAGGTCTAGCTGTAGTCCATGAAGAATTTCCATCTTTTATAAGGAGACAGTGGCCTTAGCACATTCACACTCTGATGACTGAACCTGGGACATAAGTTCAAGCACTACACTGAGATGATTTCTTTTAAAATCTTGACCATAGTCACACAGAATCATAGAATAAGCTGAGTAGACATAAGACAATAGATCAGACCTTGTTTTCCTCTTGCAGCAGCTCCATAGTTGTTGCTTTAGTAGCACACCAGTACAAGGTTTTCCAAATGAAAGTTTTGCAGTAATGATACAATTACAAATTCAATTTCAGACCATGGTCTAGAAAAATGAATGCTAGAAAAAGGCTGCATTTTCCATGTTATTTTCTGTTTATTGTAGTTGTTCATCCTGCTATTACAGGGTACAATAGCATGTAAATCTTTCTTTCTTACAAGAGAGTAGGGAATTTCCCGCATCAACAAAAACTATATCTTGCCTAGCAATGACTCTTCAAGTTAATTATTGAGTGAAGCTACAATCACAAGAGATGCTTAGAAATTCATCCACTAAACACTGGCTGTGGCTTCTTTTACTCCCTTTTTGGTCTTATAGAAACTTGCAAGTAATCCTTAGACCACCTAAATACAGTAAAAAACAATTCTTTCCTGAAACAAATGCATCGAATTCTAAAAATAAAATCTATAGTCAAGTTATAGTATTGAGTGGCCTAGCTCTGCAAATGTGACCCTTGAACTCAAGCATTTAAGTTTAGTTGTCCTCACTTTCTCTCCTCTTTTATACGTTGACATCCTTTCTTGGAAATCTTTTCACTTTGCTGAATTCTGGATGTATCCTAAAAGATCTGTAGTACACAAGAGAGAACATGGTTTGCAGCATGGAACCCCTTTTGAGAAGGATCCCAGAAGTCACGTTGTATGCAGTGCTACAGCATTTGCTGAAGCACCTTTTAATAAAGAGCAGGTATTTATAAACATGCTGTCCTCTGCTGTTGCACAGCATGAAGTATCTGCAATATCTCAAATGTGATACGGACAGTTAGAGTGACTCTCACCGAAGGGATTAAAAGGTGTAAACATAGCAGAACCAGAGCAAACCAACCTGCAGAGACTGATTCCTGTGGAATCCACATGTGTATAAAATATTTTGCCGAATAGAAGAAGTGCAAAAAAGTCTTAATTCTATATACACAGCTGACCATGAGAGATAATGACAAGATAATAAACATGGAGCTATTTTGTTGCTGTTATACTGGCTTGCAAAGAGATTTGTTGTTTGGGGCTTTTTGGTGGCTGGTTTTCACTATCCTATTGAGGGGAAAAAATGCCAAGGGAGTAAAATGCATTTTCCAGAACATAGCTAGTATATTACACAGAAAATTTTGCCAGGGGAACAACAAATTAAACAAATCTCAGGACAGATTAAAGAAAGTGAAGTTGTTGCTGGTACACTAAACTTTTCTGCATTTCATTTTTAACAAGATAGATATTCTCACAGTATTTAAAAAAAAAAGAGGAAAGAGATAATTATACATCACAGCTAGAAATTCTGGAACTCAAAATTTGTGAGGTTCCTATTAAGATGGTAGGATGTGTGATTTTAACTTCTGTGAGAGATAAGACACAGATAGTTTGAGAAATACCTCCAAATAATAGAGAAAGGATTAAAGCTACTGCAGCTTCTGAGACTGAGCAAACACATGAGATTTTCCACACAGCAGGACAAAAACACAATAGCCACTAATGCCAAGGCTGTGGTGCAAGGACAGTCCAACTCTGTGAGCTCCAGTGCATCTGTCTGTCTTTGGGATAGAGGCAACAGCAAGAAAACCACAAATACAAATTTTAGTGAATTCAGTGGTAGAGTTTAAGGATTTATAGCAAAGGGGAGGATACCCTGTAACAACTTTATTATGCGCGCAGGTTTTCAACATGGGCCCAGCAAGGTGTGCTGCCATCTCTGTAGCTGTGTTGAACTAGTGACCCCTTGGATTTCAGCTGCATTGTGGAGCCAGCTGCAATGTGATGCTAGCACTGTAGCAGGCAAAAGAAATTAATCCAGGTGCTAATGATACACAAAAAGCCGTTTTAATGCAGTTGGGAAGAAACCAAACCAAATCAGCGAGATATATTGGGGCTTGGAGTTTACATAGTTTTGCTGCAACAGGTATGAAAATCAAAAGCAAAAGGCTATTAACCTTGGGAACTGGAGGAAATAATTCACTTTATAAGGGAAAAGCTGAAGGATGAAGCAGAAAGCACACGTGGCTAGAAAGACAAACATTTGCAGCAGTACTGCAAACATTTTTGGCAAGGCAACAGGTTAGCCTTTACAGCATGGAATTCACCTTCTGTTGCTGCACAAAGTTTTCAATATATATATATATATATCTGTATATGTATTGCAGGCAGCTAGATGTACAGCAAAAAAAGCCTTACTCCAACATTTGAATAATGTAAATCAAATCTATGTTCTCAGCTACTTTGAAATAAATAGGACATAATGCAACAAAAGACATTATAGTTATTCCAGGTTTATGTGGCTGTCAAACACTAGATGATGAATGAGACTTAGACAATTTTTCCTGTAATCAAAGATAAACTCAAGCCTTTAGAAAGAGTTCACTAATATTTTCTCCATTAGGTACGTAAAATAAAGATTATTTATGTGTGCAGATTCATCCTAGTCAGAACCGATTGAGTTCTAAGTTATTTTACTATTTTTGCAAAGAGTATGTCAAATTTACCTGCACTTTCAGGGGTCAAATGGGCAAAACCAGAAGCAGAAGCTGGCCCAGCAGGTAACACGGATTGATATTGATGATATCCTAATTTGGATTGCTCACATTACAGCTACATTGCAGCTGCTTGAATGCTTTACCTCTTGAATAATTGCCGGCCCAGAAAGTCTCTACTCAGCTAATTCATATGCTCTTTTTCCCAGTGGCTTCAAAAGCACCAATAAAATCTTGTCTCCACTGTGCAAACCAGCACAGCATAGAGCTTGGCGTGCTGCCAGGGCATCATTAGCTGGGCTGCAGCATCAACCCAATGCTGCTCTGCTGCTCCTGGCCCAGCCTCACCGCTCCAGAGATCATTGCTCTGCACCCCACAGACAGCCCAGCCTGCTTAGAGCAGTGTGAGATCTCCACTGCTGGGGTTCCTGCTCCCAGCTCTCCAGGAGGAGGCTCAAGCTTGTTGCATTCGAAGTATCCAGTTTCAGGCAGGGTGGTGTCTGTACCGATTTAAGTCTTGTATATATTTGTTTTCATGTAATGGCATCAGTGTATTTTCTGTCTTCTATTAAGTATAATTGCCAGATGAATTCATATATGACAATATGATTGTTTGGCTTTGAAGCCTAGGCTGTAGCAGTCCTCATATGCATTTAATCTTCAGCACTCTGTAAAGTACAATAATAATAGTTAGGAATGGTTCATTTTGCCACAGAGGCCTGTCTTCAAGTGTCTGTTTTTATCCTAGTGTGGGATTGGAAAAAAATCTGGGATGTTTTTTGTTAACCGTAACACTAATTTGTTTAAGGTTAGCCAGTCTTCCTTCTATGGCTATTTAGTTTGTGTGCTGCATAAATAAATCATAAATATTTTGTGCATTTCATATTTTGTGTGTTTCATAAATAAATCAAAACTTTGATGGACCCCTTTACTGTCTGAAAACCAGGTTGTCTTGTCAGTGCACATGTGGTGCACATCAAACTATGATGTGTTAGGGAAACACACTAACTGTACTTGCTAGATTTTCAATGAAAACAGTGATTCCATCACACCTACCTACAAGCATGGCTTTTGTGCTCAGGGAACGGCTTCTGGCTGCAATCTCCACTTTGCCACAAGCAGAAGTGGACCTTTACCAATTTTGGGGAGCCCAGGTGCATCTGAGTGATGGCTCTATTTCATCCCACCAGAGGCTTTGGAATCAGGACTGAAATTCCTGAACCAGAAAGAGACACCAACCTTCTTTAGTGGGTGTGGACCCTTGTGCTTCTCAGGGGAGTTTGCTGCTACTATAGTTGTTATCTATTTGTGATCGTCACTTCAGAAAATGTTGAAATATTCAGGGATTTCTTAATCCCCAAAGAAACCCAGCACTCCCTAAAACAATACATTTCCTTGCTTTAGCTGTATATGGCTCTGAGCCCCTGATGGAACAATAATACATTTGGCTACATAACAAATGCCAGTGATTTGTTAAAATCAATATAAACACCGAAAACTAATACATTTACACAAGCACTTTGATTGACTTCACATGATTTGCCTCAGGTTTTTCCTTACATTGTCTAGAGGAACACAGCAAAAACAAGGAATAAAACTGGCTTTGTACTCCATTAGACCACGTCATGTGTAAGGGCTGAGTATCCACAATGGTGATTGTAAGTGTGAGGAGAATTGACAAAGGCTGTCTTCATATTGCTTGGTATGTTCTCTGGAGTGCAATTTGAATGGCAAAGGACAAAAAACACAGCAAAGAGCATGCTTTTTTCTCCCTATAATCACACTATTTCCTATCATTTAACTAGCTTCATTTAGCTACATGTTCTATTCTTGCTGAGATGCCTTATAATTGAAACTCAATTGAAAATACATTCTTCTATGTAATTTTTTAAAGATGATGACTGCTATTGCAGTGAATGAGACATAGCAGTATATGCTCAAATTTTCCAGTGCAGTAATGCTAGATTTCATTAATAAAAGAATTTCTTTATTGGAAATAACTTCTGCAGTTACAATGAGACTGCAGATAATGGGATTCTGAGAGATTTGAATCAGCTATGCAGCAGCTATGTCATTCATGAGGAGAGCCCCTAGAAGATGGGGAAGCGACCACATGTGCAAGTTATTGTGGCAAAGAGCTTGCTGCTGTGATATTAACTGTTTCAACATCATGCAGGCTGTGTCACTCCACACAGTGCCAAGAAAGATATGCTTTGGCCCATAAGAGCTGGAAGAGTGGTTTCCCACACACATGAGGTAGCGCTGTGGCTGAAAGAGAACCCCGTCCATCCCAGCTGCATCAGAGCCCATGGACGGTGTTGACACAAGGATGTTCTGGGGAACTCAGAAAATGCAGATTACAGCTGTGTCATCCATCTACAGAGTGTTCCAGTGCAGGATCCAAGAATGACTGCAAACATAACTATGTGTTTGCTATGGGTAAAGTCAGTATTTAAAGTATTTTCACTGGTTCTTTAGCCATGTATTAGTGAGTGATTTATCAAAATGCTAAAAGTTGGCGGTTTTACAAACTTGTGCTAAACATACCTTTCTTCAGTTCATTTTCCAAATTCCAGCTGGAATTTTGGCCACAATCTCCCTGGATGAAATGAAACTAAAGAGCCAGGGTTATATAAGCATCTTAGGCCTCAGATGCACAGAGATTTGCAGGTGGGGACTTCTGAGGCACCACAGGATATCCAAAACATCCATTTGGGGCTTGCAAAGATAGCACATGATTCATCAGGGACCCTCACCCTCTTTGTGTGTTAGATGGACTTCAGGACATGCATCTCAAACAGCTTTGAACTGACCTCCAGTGACTGTCAGAGGAGGTGAGTTGGCATGAAACAGTGCCTGATAGCTGTTTTCTTCTTCAGTGGAGGATCCCCAGCTATTAACAAGCAGAGCAGTAAAACTAGTACCAAATGCAGCTGGACAACCACAGAGGGAGTACAGGGCTCTTGATGGCCTAGAAGAGAATAGAAATTAAAATCTCCAGATCTCTTTTTTTTTTTTTGAGGGTTTTTAGGAGAGGCTGAAGACCTCCTCCTCTGCCACTATGGTCTGTGAGAAATTCAGCATCTTTGGCTAGCAATAGTCCGGAGCTATCCTAAAACGCAGCTATTCCCATGTGATTTACTGAGTCATCACCAGGGTGGAGGCAGGAGGTATTGTGCCAAGGCAAACAGCAGTTAGGGGTGAGGTAGCCTCCAGGCAGGCATTCCCCTAGAAAGTCAGATCTCTGAGCCTCTCTGAAGCATATGCAGCAATACCCTGTGCTGCTCAGTTTGTGCTTCACTTGCTTTTTTTTTTTTAAATGAGTGACAGCCATTCACTCCATCCCCCTAATCCTGATTTTCAGCAGCTCATCCTTTCCAGCTGCACTTCAGTTGCAGAGACTGAAGAGGGAAGGTGCTAATTTGCTGGGCATCTTGTTTACAATTTCAGTGCAGAAATGCCACTCTACTGTAAATTGGTTCTGAGGGTCGTTTGTTGTTTTAACTATCACCCATGTGCAGTGATGCTGCAAGCCATCTATTAGAACAGAATAACTCTGACATAGATAATGAGCTGTAGTCTGTACGGCTACTTTGTGTAGCACTAGGGAAAAGAGCATCAAACAGCAGCAATCAGTGATTCTCTGTGATTATGAACTGTTTCTTACTAGGTGTGACTCTATTCCCCTTAAATGTTTTTAGAGAAAAATTATTGTGATAACAAAGATGTTTGTTTTCTGTGTAAATGAAGAGCATTATTTTCGTTTTAAACCACTGTTGTCAGCCTGACTGGCTTCAATTTTGCAGCTAATGTGGGTCACAGTGTTTGTTTTTTCCTTTCAACAGTGCTGTCTTTATTTACACAGTTAATCTCTGTTTTCGAACTACTTAATTATTTTGGAAAGCTTACATTCTACCATGAATATATTTCCTACACTGCTTTAGCTTTGAAGCAGTCACAAGAGAAGCATCAGGCTTGGCCTGCCAAAGCCAATGACTGGGGTACTCAGGAAATCCTCTGGCATATATCCTTCCCACTGCCACATCCCCAAGTATGACAATGCTGAGGTACCTGGAGACAAAAGGGATTCCAAGGGTTGGAGCCAGCTCCAGATTCAGCTACCTAAACATAGGCACAGTGCTAAATATCAGAGTGTACTTTTGAAACACCCACGAGTTAGCCACAACGATTACATAATGTTAGATCTTATGAAGCAGAACTTATGGGTGACACTTAGAAGTAGCATTTAGAAGCCAGATGGGACACCCCAGATCTCAAATGACTACGGATGTTCTAGACCTCCACAAGTTCCTTAATGAGGCTTAGATGTATTACACCACACAATGCCTTAGACTGTAAACATATTTAGATATTTGAATCTCAAAATCATTGAAATTCACTAGAGAGGAAACAGATAAAAAAGACATTGAGAAAAGCTCAAAAAGCTCAGTGCAAAGATGACACAAATTTATTTTGGGGAAGGNCCCCAAGCTCAATGAATTTTCAATTGCAGTTGCAGAAATCTAGACAGATCTTGGTGGAATAAAGATGAATAAGAATTCAGTACATATATCCCCTTATTTCTGCTTTACTACACTTTCCATTAATGTTCAAGTGCATGTATAAAAAATCCTCTAAAATTTCAATGATTTCTACATAAGTTGGGGGATAAAAGAAATGCTTATAAATTATTGCAATTATTGCATTAGATGTAGAAAATTCAGCCCCTTGGACAAAAGAGACAGACTGAAAAGAGAAGTCTTACACATTATACCCAGATCTGAGGCCATGAGATCACCAACAGTTTCAGTGTGGTCCATATCCAGAAATTCCTAGTAAGGAGGTTTCTATCTCTTGAGAACTTTAGCTTTTGAGTTCCAGCAATAAATAACAGGTTATGAAGTATGAGATATTTGTTTTCTGTTCTGGTTTACTTAGATTGTAGAAGGAAGCCCTGCCTAAACACTGTTAAGGACTTGGTCACTATGCATGTAAATTGCTGACTGTTCTGGCCACCATCCACAGAAGCCATTAAACACATGCTTAAGTTTTGCATTAGTAATGTTATGTGCTCTGGTTACATGCAACATGGCCTAGAAATGGTAAGACACTTTAAACTCAAGTCCCTGAGCTGCAGCTAGAGAAAAATCATCACAGCCCCAGACAGGAGGTTATAAAGGTAATTTAAGCATTTTTTAATTACACATTCTAGGGGTAATTCTCAAAGGAAACAAAAAAAACTGCAGGGGTGGCTCCATGGTACACCCAGATAAACTCCCTTTTCCCATCAATCTCTTCAGCAACTGATAACAGCTGAAGAACTTGAATGCCTTGGGAGAATAGAAATGTTCTGTTCAACCCAAACCTTCTGTATTGCAAATGCCTGTCTAAAACAAGACTCACTTCACAGCTGCCTGACTAAACAGATTTCTCTTTACTGAGCTCACCACTCACCTCTTCATCACTTGCAGTGTCCTTTAGGCAAAGAGCTCCATAAGAGTCTTTTGCTCAGCCTTCCCTCTGTCTTCAGACATAACTCTTCACCCCTTGACAGCTCAATCCCAACAGCAAGAGGACTCCCTATTGGTTTCTGTGAAAAAAAGTATGGTGCTGCAAGGCTGGCAACAGATTAAACAAAGCCATACATGTACGTCAGAGGGAAAATATTCGTGCCTTTGTTCAGCCCTCAGTTCAGTTGAAATGAATAAAAAATTTTGCTTTCTTTCACTTTCCCTGCTTCCCTATGAATGTCATCAACAATTTCATACAAGTACTGTCTGAGTCAAATACCACCAGAAATAAAAAGGACTCTATGCATTAAAGAAGAGGGTCACTCTTTTTTTAGTTTGAGGGAACTGTGTGATTGTAATTAATATTAGTTTTGAGAAACACAGAAAAACCTCATGGCCATATAGGCTGAAAAGTAATATTTTCCACTTCTTTTATGTTTTCCCAAGGAGAAGAAGGTAGCCGGAGGAGCAGAAATACATTTTACATTTCTAGGTAATTTTCTTTTATTATTTGAAATACTTTTCTAAAAGAATTATGTTCATGGTATGCTAGTAGCTTGCTTCTCAGACACTCTGACTTTGGACAGTATTGTTTGTAAAAGAACAAGTGCACAGGCTGACCACATGGATAGTGAGAGATTTAGCACCCCCTTACTGCAAAATACTGTTAGAAATTTCTCAGCATTTCAACATCTGCATCTACAAGATCTTGTATCTAAAGGCCATGAAATCTGTACTGAGATGAAATTACATGTAAAAATAGTTTAATTTTGTAGAAAATACTACGGTAAATTCACCATTATTTTCTTACCATATCACATTGTTTCATAACTTAATCCTCATTTTTATCCAAACTTATGTTATGGATTCAGGTGGTACAAGCTTTTCAAAGGAGAATTCTGGCCTGCATCTATCTTAATAAAGTTGTGGATCTAACATTCCTAACAGAGAGCTAAACTAGTACAGGAAACGAAATGTCTTCAGTGCCATCAATGCAGATACTGCATCAAGCCATGAGAGGAGCTAAAGCTAACCAAAATGCTCTCTTAAACAAACACTTAAGCCCCATCATGGTATGGGCACCAGCTGTAAAACACAGTATGGGGAGGACAGGACGGTAGCTAATTCCAAAAACCTCTTAATATGTGATAAAGGCCATGAAAGAGCAAATTTAATTCATTGTGGAAAACACAATTAAGAGAGATCCCTTGATTGAACTGAACTACTTTTTCCAAGATACTAAAATAGGAAAAATAATTGTAGATAACCATATCAGCTGTTGCCCAAGCCTCTGGCTTGAAAATTATATAAAAAAATGAAGGGATAGAGACTCAAGACAGATGAAAGTAGCAGAGCATGAACTCCTTTGTTGAGGCTTAGTAGTGGAAGTAGCAACAGATATACCCATCTTACCTATCAGAGAAAATTTTCAGAGGTATTTGCAGATAAAAGGGCAATTTAGGTAACTGAGCCACACAAAATTCTGTGTTATTAATGTTTCTATGTTAATATTTTTCAGTTTTCTTTATGGAGATGCTATAAATGAAGAACATGCTTTGCATGGTCATTGTCATTAAGGAGAACTGGCAGACATAGAGTCCAGCTCCTTTCCTTTGAGAAACATTCTTCAAAGATTTCTGTCATCAATATGAGTGATTGATGTTCGTATCAGTACTTTAATTCATAAATATGTTTTAGTAATAAAAATGTATTTATTCTTTTCTTAACACTTTAAAATAGAAACTGAAAAATTGTCACTCCTAGAATGTAAGGCAAGCTAGTTAGGCATGATTGACCAATAGCTTCTTTTAGTGAAAGATATGTTCTGATAGGACTAACTACTGAAGAGAATAGTACTCTAAAATTTGGTCTATATGCAGGTGTAAAAAGGCTGTGTAAATTACTTGGTAGAGTAAATAGTGTTTGATGCTTGGCAGGAAATTAATTTCCACACAGGCACATGCTATGACAGTGTAACAATATGACAGCCCCTGAAGAGCATCCAGTTAATTACTGTATTGTTCTGTGCCTTGTAGGTTTTTTCTCTACTGTAAATCATGGACACAAGGTGGAAATCCATACTCCAGCAGCTGTGAGAATTATCCATGCAAAACAAATGTAAAAATCCTTCACAGAGGGATGAAAATGTTTGGGCATTGAGAAATGCAGAATTTCAAATCATGAACTCAGAACAGTACAGCTGTTAAGATAATTCCTTGATGTTAGCATAACAATTAAAAATTAGATTTTCACTAATTTAGATTTAGGCTTCCCAAACTCTCCTTTGCAGCAACGTTGAACTGTACTTCTTTTGTGCTAGCAGGCCACTGCACACTGTGTTCTGCTCAAGTGCAGTGTGAGAGGCAGCCTCTCCTCCTCCAGATTAGTGCACATCCTGTGCAGAGCCAGGAGCTGGATTCCATGATCCTCCTTTGAGTCCCTTCCTGCTCAGAGTATTCTATGATTCTACTCTCTGCACATTCAGAAAAGCTCATTCAGGAGCTGGCTTGTGAGAGCTGGGAGGTTTCAGCTGATGTCAGGAGTCAGTCCTGAGATGGGGAGAAAGAAGTTGAGTGGAGACAGGGACTTAAAAATCTTCTCTGCCCTGGGAGGTAACAATTCATCTATGATGGGCATAATATTGGATTTGTGCATTCTATCAAATTTGTATGGAGGCACTCAAGAGGGATTCCTTGCCAGACATCAGCCCATCAGATATTTTTTCAGCAAGCAGGAAAAATATTTCTTCAACTAAACATTTTATTAAAACCACTCTTCACATGCAGCAACTTCAGGAAGTCAGTAGCCACTGCTGATTTTGGCTGGTTCCTTCCAGATCTCACAGCAGGAATGTACATCGAGAGGTCAAGAAGAGGAAAGGGAAGAGCCTAGTGCAAGAAATCTGATACAAATCAAAGTGCTCCACTTTGAAATGCAGCCATAAAAGGAAGCACAAAGACAGTGAAGGTAAAAACAGAAGATGAAATATGAACCTGTATGTATTTTCTGAAATATGAACCTGTATGTATTTTCCTATCCTAATGAAGCTTCAGTCTTTGTGACCAGTGAGAGGAATTTCATCAAGTCAGATTTTGTTTGTCTAAGATTACCTTTCTCCGCTTGTATTCATTCTGCTTTCTTTCAGTTTTCTTTATGTAATACAACATTTTTAGTATGGCAAGTACCTTGAAAGGAGAATTTTCTGACAAAAGGTGGGATTTGGGGTGTGATAGGGTAGGTGCAGCACAAGGAATTCTTTGGAAAACAAATTTATTAATGACGTCAAGAGAGTCATAAGATGAAATATGAAATAAGTAGTGAAGAATGAAGATATATATAAAAACAAAATAAAGAAAATCTTGCCTGTACATTTGTTTTTGCATGAAGGTATGAGCAATCCGTTAAAATCTATCAGACAAATCAAAGCAGATTCATCTGAGTAACAGATTCATCCTGACTGTTTAGGCAGCTCTCAGCTGTCAACCATATGAAATGGTGCAGCTCCCACCCCTTCCTGCAGCACTCGGGGATGCACAGCTGCAGCTCTGCCTCGGAGGCTGCTGGGGGATACCCAGGGTAGCATGTCCTGGCACAGTGCAGGGCAGGCTCTCCTAGCAGCCCCATTTCCAGTTGGCAAGAATGTGCTCAGCTCTCTGTGGAGACTGAAATTTGGAGCTTTCCAGAGGTGTGCTTGACACATGGAAGCAAGCACAACACCTTTTCTCTTTTGTTTGGAGAGACTAATCTTGGTGATGACAAGTGTGCCAGGTGAACCATCTTTGCCTGAAGGAACCACAGATCCAGTTCTCTGTGCTGATGTCACAAGCAATTAAAGGCAGAGGCAAGCAAAAAAATTACATATTCGCAGATCTATTCATGCCTTCTTTCTATCTACGTCCTCTGTCGAGATTCCACTTTCTTTCCCTTTTTGCCAGCATAAATTACTTTGAGATCTTCCTTTCTTCTCCCATCAAGTCAGATATTTAAATTGTTTTCTGCACAAGGGTCAGTTTTGCAGGAAATTCTGAATAGGAGATAGCCTTTGGTAATGAGATGTGGGCAAAAAGTCTCTGTAGGTGATTTTACACCTATTCATAAAAATGGAAAACCACATAAATTTCCCAAATTTCTGCCTGGTGGAAGTTAACAAGAAATCCCAGACAAAACCAACATGCTTGCTTAGGTTAACTGAAAAAGCTGAAATTCAAACCTGACACTGATCTCAACCTATCAACTACTGAGTCCAGGACTTTCGAAAGAGTAACTCCATTACAGCTCTCTGGAGGGATCTCAATCGATGTTCTCCTAACATTTTTTGTGTACCATGACAGAGAGCAGTGGGAGGCTTATCAAGTTTCCTCAGGCTTATAGCAAGGTGTCAATTTCCAAGCTTCTCAACTCCATGACATATTTATTCTGAAAGCTCAAAAGTCTAAAGAAAAAAGAGCAATTAAATATTTGCTGTTAGATTGTTTAGCTTTTTCTTACGGCAGCTACCACTCGCTTTTATTGACATAACACGCTGGTTTTTTAATCACTGCAGGAGAACACATAAGATTTTGTTATAACTGTGAAGCGGCATCTTTAAACCAAAAATAGAACATAGACTAAAATAAAAGACAAGCCAGAATTTAAATTAATCTTGAGTCAAGAAAAACAGTTAATCTTAAAGGCACCTAAGGAGAATTGGAAGTTAGATCCCCAGGAGGAAAATCTAGATCCAAATAAAAGTGCCCCATCCAAAAATATTCTTCCTCCTCTTTCCCTAAGGGTTTCACAGTCATTAGATATCTTGCCTCCTGATCCAAATTGTCTCTACATCCTATTTGACTAAAAATGGCCCACAGTCAGCAGCTGTCAGGCACTTCATTCCTGCTAAACCCCCTCGAGGAATCAGACAAAAACCCCACTGTTGCTTGATGTCTGTGTTCCCATATTCCCACAAGGCCTCTGCTGAGACCGGGATCTCCTTGACCTGGTCTGCACACAAACTTATAACAAGAACCTCACAGAACCTTCTCCAGCAAGGTCTGTGTCTGCTCCTGGGCTAATGCAGGAGAAATAATTCAAAGTGTATGGGCTCTGAGAACAGAGTAGGAACACACCAGTACCATCAGAGAGTCTCCATTTTTTTCTGAAACTGACCTTGTATTTCCTCCAGGACAGGCTGGATGCCACCAGGGTTTCTTCTCTGCAATATGGTGTTTCAGGTATCCTAGCCCTTTCCTGAATCCAAGACAAGGTCTTTGCTGTAAAGATCTGTAAGAGATGGTCTGAAGTTTCCCTCATTTTTGCCTTGCGATTGTCACAAAGACCCTCAAACCCTAAAAATCTCGAAAGGACTTTGCACAGAAGTTCTGGCCTGGTTGAGGTGGATGCTCGCCAAGTGATTGTTTGCAGCTGTTTTGCTGTGCTGCCATGGTACATTGCTTCTAGCAGGTACGCTGCCTTCTGCCTTGAGCAGGGCCTGGCAAGGGGCAGCTTGTCCCCACCTCTTGACCAAATGAACTTTCTGGGGGAACTTTGGTGGTCCCCCACGAAAAAACCCTCATCTTCCTCACAACCAGTGTGACGGATGGCAATTGAAGCCCCCTCCCGAGGACTGAGACTGAGATCCCTATAACTCTAACTCAGGGTGAGGGGCCGCTGGCCAGACTGAAGCGAGATGTTCCGTGCAGGTGTGTTGCCTGGACCAAGAAAACAATAGCTCTTGCTTACTGTAAAGATCATGGGCTGTTTGTACCTGTTTTCCCTCGGTGGTTTCACCTGTTCCCCCCTCCTCAGCGGAGGACTATAACTGACCCCCTGAGTTAACCTAATTGACCCCCTGAGTTAACCATGACTTGGAGATCTCCCCAACAGACAGAAGACTCTATGTCACTGGACAGCTGTGAGGACTTCAGCGTTGGTAGCTATAAATCCCCCCTTACCCTCTATTTTCTCCCTATACCTTGTTTCCTTTCCTCTCCCCTCTATCTCATAACATTGATGATTGTTTTCAATAAAGTGCATTGCTGTGATTGCACTGAGAGC
The DNA here is from genome assembly GCA_013397155.1 of Irena cyanogastra. Taxonomy (NCBI): domain Eukaryota; kingdom Metazoa; phylum Chordata; class Aves; order Passeriformes; family Irenidae; genus Irena; species Irena cyanogastra. The sequence continues at coordinate 44,889 of VWZV01008314.1, forward strand.
CCCCTTGCATTGCCTTTCGTGCTCTTAGATCAGTAAACAAACCATCATGAATCCCGTTTTGAGGATCGTGACAAGATCATATGGTATAAAAGAATAAATAACACATCAAAAAGAAAGGTGGAGTGACTCACACAAGCCCACAGCACAGGACAGTCATCAAACCAATTCTAAAGCCCTTCTCACCTGACTCCAGCCCAGTATGCTTGACATACATTTAGCAGGGAGTCAGGGCTCCTGTTGATCAGCCATAGCACCATGGAGCAAACTTACATATGTGCAGTTCCACTTAATATGACGTATTCTGGTCCTCACAATGTCCTCCAGCCTTCTCATCCACCCAGAAAACCAGCTACCCCGTCTGGCCCAGGCCTTCTTAAGTAATCAGCATAGCATATTGATTGTTGATTTACAACATGGTAGTAAATGGACAGTTTGACACCTGGCTTCAATGAATTCTTGAAATCTGCACTTCACCAGGGTTGCCAATAAAGCAGCTTAAATCTTTAGTAGAAGAAATGAACATAAATGTGCTGATGAATAAAACAAAATTGGATTTAGTTTAAAATTAAATATCTTTGAACAGAATATTCAAATAACTAGTTTTGCTTGTTTGTCCGTTGTCTATACTTCACACATTGCTATTTCTTTAGGAACTCAGTAGAGTGCAGAAAGGGATATAAACAGACTGTCAAACTTAATGTGTGCAGTCCAAAGGAGCATAAAAATATTTATTTTGCCTTTTCACTATTCTAAATGTCATTGATGCTGTACTGAGAAATTATTCAGTATACTGGAACATCCTATTTCATGCTGTGTGATTTCTGATACGTGGTATTTTTACTATAGGTTAGTATCTTGGAAAACTGAGTGGAGTTGTGTAGTTTATTAGCACAACTCCATTCAAAACTGTGTGCTTAAAAAGGATCAGCTACTGCGTTATTGAGTTATTGATTACTGGATAAGAAGCCAAATCACTCTCTATGTACATAATATTGGCAGATAAGGATATGATGGGCCACCACGCAACAGGTCTCCAATCAATACACCAATCAACAAGAATTATTACTCAAGAGGAGAGGAGACCTTCAGAAGGCAAAGCAATGTTGTGGCTGTGCACCTCGTACATGAGCAGTAAGGACCAGGTTAGCAGCAGTGGAGATCACTGGTTCATTAAAACATCTTTTGCATCTGTCTTTTGGCTTATGCGGATTAGGGAGATCTGTGGACTCCTGACAATCCTTCCGTGGAGCATAATTCATCTTTTTTAAAGGATATATCACAGACTCGAAAGAAGTCAAGCCTACTACTTCCTTTTCTGAACTACCACAGTGGGACTTAGAAAAATTCAGCAGCAAGCTCTGGATTTTCCCAAGAGAGAGCTGCTTTCCTTTCCAAGGACAGTTCTGTGGAGAATTTTGGTTCTCAAGAAATGGACTGATAAAAGGCATCCCTTGTTCTCAAAACAACAGCTGTTGTCTCCTCTTTGCTTACTTTTCCCTTTGTGTCCTTTCTCAAAACATGCTCTCTCTGCCTCAACCAACAGCAGTAGAGAGGCATTGCGCCATTTAGCCAATCACTTAATTGTTAGCGAAAGATACTACAAAAAAGAGACACCTTGTTCAATAAAGAAGCTTTCTGATCATCAGGAACTGTGGAGTCATTCATTTCACCCTTTGGGAACAGTGACACCACAAATATATCAAGATTGAATTTGGATACCCTACTCTGCACAACTTTGGCTTATACAGGCACTCATCCAGGCCTCCTTTCCATTGAAACTGAAAGGTCCCACAGTCCAAGTAAAGCAAATCACTTGGCCTAGCTCCCCATGGGCCTCCAGTTTGTCTCATTTTTCTGTTTTATGGGCTACTTACCCCATAGAATTTCTAGGTCTCATTTGGGCACTGTCATGATTTCACCCCAGGCAGCAGCCAACCCTGCACAGCCACTCTCTCATTCTCCCACCAGCAGGCTCAGGGAAAGAATCAGAAGGGTAAAAGCTAGAAAACTCATGGGCTGAGATAAAAACAGTTTAACAGGGAAAGCAAAATCTGTGCGTACAAACAAAATAAAATAAGGAACTGATTCACTGCTTCCCATGGGCAGGCAGGTGTTCAGCCATCTCCAGGAGAGCAGGGTCCTGTCACACATAACAGTTGCTTGGGAAAACAAATGCCATCACTCCATATGCCACCCCCCTTTTTCTTCTAATTCTCCCCAGTTAATATGCTGAACATGATGTCATATGATCTGGAATATCCTTTTGGTCAGTTGAGATCACCTGTCCCACCTGTGTCTCCTCCCAATCTCCTGTGGATCCCCAGTGTCCTTACCAGCATGGCAGCATGAAAAGCAGGAAAGGCCTTAGGTCTGTGCCAGCCCTGCTCAGATAATAACAGAAATATCTCTGTATTATCAACCCTGTGTTCAGCACAGACCCAAAACACAGCCCTGCCCAAAACACTTTCCCACCGTGAAGAAAATAAATTCCACCCCAGCCAATACCAGGATAGCCACATTGTGACATTACTCAGCTCCTGCCTCTGAGACTGGCCTCAGCTAAATAGGAACTACTCTGGATGGACATTATGGGCTGGGACTGTCCCAGTTTGAGACCAGCAATCCATGAAAGCCCCAAACAGTTTCCTAGAGAGACTTGTCCCTCCAACATCCCAATCTGTGATTGTGCTAGCTACCTCAGGACTTGAGAAACATTTCCTGAAACAAATCCACACTACTTTGGGGAACTCCAACATGTTTTCTCGTTTTGAATACTTTCAATGGAAAAGAAAAACATTCAGCTATTAAAAACTAATGGCCACCCTATGGTTTCTGGGGCTCCTGAAGGATAATATGAATGTGGCCAATATGCGTCAGAGGGAACCGGCTGTGTCTGTGCAAGCCACCCTCCATACTTACACTCCTACAAAGAAATTCTCAGATATTCCTATTTCAAAAATGTTAGTAAAAATATTGCTAAAGTTTTTCCTTTGTCATCTGCAAAGACAATGCAGATTAGGCATTTACACAGAAAGTAGGTAGGTCATCTTAAAAAAGCCTACACGAGGACACAGAAAATGTATTTGAGCTACACTAACTTTGGAATAGCCTGAGGAAAATCCAACTGGCATTTAAATTATGGAAACTTGCATTTTCAGATGGTAACAGACCATCACTTCTGGCCTCTAAAAATGGCTTCATTAAAAAAGTGTACTTTAACTGGCTAACTTACAGAGCAGAAGATCCAGTAGACAAGATGACTCTGTTTTATACTGGAAACAATATTTATCTTGTTAACCAAATTCCTCCTCATCTGCAATAAACATAAATTCACTACAGGTCAAAATTCTATTTTCACACTATAAATTCCAGTTTTTCTCCTAGCTCCCTGTTTCTGAACCAAGCAGAACAATCCCACAGAGAAATGATTCCATATGGGTGTTTAAAAAATGTTATAAAACCGGACTAATGCCTTGGAAGGCTTGCGGAGTGCATGGCATAGGCGCTGTTACACAGCTGCCCCTTCGTGCTGCGGAGCAGATTCCGTATCATTCCCAGCACCTGCAGTACAAACAGTCACGCTTACAGCGCTGCTCACAGTCCTCCCACACCCTCATCTGATGTGTTTGCTCTGCGGGAGGCTTGTGGTGCTCATTACAGCACAATGGACACTTGTGGAGAGATCGTGGGGCTGTAATGAGCATCTGGACAGACGTGGGGAGCAGGACGCATTCTTGCTGCATGCGGGCAGCCATGGGGGAAGGTTACACTGCGAGTTCTTGGCACTGCACTGATACTGCTGATAGCAATTTCAATGGAAACCCTGTTATTAGCAAAATATTTTCCCCACCCGTCTTTATTGCTAATAACTGGCAGTGAAGCAGGGGAATTCCACTGCTCACATATTTTAAATGGTTAGAGAGATGATGTTTTTAAATGGTCTTTTTGTAACACATTTTGGGAGGTTTGCCTTATGCTGCACTGTAGAGTTTGCATTTTCTTAAAGACTATGTACTCTGAATTGATAAGGAAATGTCTTCCTAGTAGAGGCCTTTTAAAGCAGTAGCTTTAAAAGACTTCTTGTGTATGACTCTGTGTACTGCTATCAGTCAATATTTTCCCCCAGTACTAAGTAGTTCAAACATGAGTATTAATACTTTAATATTAAGTAAAAGGCAGTGCAGTGAGAACTCTGAAATGAGAATATTTCTTATGATGGGCAACTGCAGATCTTCACAGTAGAAAATACCTTTCAAAATCAGGGACATCTGTAGCCCAAGTTATCTTGCCAGCTCTAAGGCAGAAAAATATTTCTTGAATCTTGACTCAAAAAGGACTCAAAAACATTTAATCTAATCCAATACTGATGAAAAGATTTATCTCAAACAAAAAGAATAATTCATTTTTCCTAAACTGTAGATAACCATCCTTTTAAAAATATATGCAATGCTCAGTTTTAAAAACCTCTGATTGCCACCTTTAATATTCCCTTGTTGGCTGAGTTGATGAAACAGATAAAAGTTAGGAGTGAAGGTAGCAATGCTGCCTGTCCTTTTCTGGTACAGTGGTCTCTGGCTTTTTGCACTGTTTCAGTGGTCTTTAATGACAGTCCCAAGATGGAATTGCAGGGAAGATGCCCTATTACTGTTACACACAGTCATCATTTAATCCAACAGGGAGGTTGTGCATCCAAGACAGCACACAATTCTTCTTGTAGAGAATGTGCCATAATTGTCACATTGCACCCACAATCATCATCAAAATTTCCTGTCAGATCTACTCTTAAATGAATAGCCAAATTGTTTCTCTGGTTAACTGTGCTTAGTGCATTTCCAGTAATCACACAGTCCCTGCTGATGTTTGCAGCCTGATGCAGTATCAGGATGGGGTAAAAACTGAGAGACTGGTAAACATACATGCCCTTTTACAAAAAAAAAAAAAAAAAGAAAAACAAAAACAGAAGCAAAATAATAAGAGGTGGTTTAGAAGCTTATTAGCAATTCACCCGACTGCATTTGTTTTTAAATTCTTCTGTCACCCTCTGTGGAAAACAAGACATAAAAGTCCAATCTGGTACTGAAAGGATTTGAAATTGCACATACAGTGTTGGATTGCAGCGGTATAACAGAGCAACTTAACAACTAATTCTGCCCACAAAACTGAAATTAAATGTAGCTCATCACCAGCAGAACTCATTATACTGGAATTTCACCAGAAGTATGAATAGAGATATGTTATTTTATTTGATTTTTCTCATAAAGGAATGGAGCAGATTGGATTTTTTAAAATTAACTTTACACTGAGATTTAACTATTTTTTAGCAGACTGTAAGCCAGGAGGGAAAAAGTCCCACACTGCTATACACAACCCAAAGTTGGGATGAAAATGGTCTGATCCAGATACTAAACACTGCAGAAAGAGTATTTCTAATTATGTTTTAAAAATCGTATTTTCTCAGCTCCCTACCTGCATCATACAGTCTTGCCAATCTAGGATACCAACAAATGATCCTGATCGTGGTAATCTCACATAACAAAAGCCAGCATAAAGGAAAGGGGGGAATCTCTGGTATTTTGCTGCACTCTGACTGCATTTTTGCAAGAATCTGTATTAGTTTTATTCCTCAAGAATCAGATTACCACACTTAAAGCTGCTTGTGAGAGCATTCTGTCGCTCCATTAGCTATCTGGGCTAAATAGCTGTATACATATGTGTGTCCAGGCATGTATGTATGCATATTTGTATAAAAACACTGCAGTAATATATGTCAGAATTAGAAGTAGCCTATCATTTGCAATATTGTCAGAACCACAACCATTCATATAGAAGTTTTTCAAACTAAGCTTCTATTTCAAGTTCCTTTATGTGCAAAAAAGCACTGTGGCCTTTGCTACAGGGATCTTTCTTCATTGTTTTGGGGATAATGAAATATGGTGAATAAACAAATGAAAAACAAAGTCTTCAAAATAATCAAAATACTGACCTGCTTAACACAACACAGGGAAGTTTGAATGCAGTCCAAGGATACCATACTGCTATTGCTTTTTGTCAGGGAAGACAGCAGAGATGTCAGAGTACTTTCAGCAAAAATAAACTTCAGCTCTGATCAGTGCATGCTGTGGAGGCCAGAGCAAGAAGCAAAGCTCACTGATTCTGCTGTCACTCGTGCAGGATCCACCACACACTCCCTGAAAGGCAGCACCCACAGCAAACTGGGGGATTTCCAGATACCTACAAAAGGCAGCACAAGCTTGAGGGCAAGAGCAGCAATCTCATTCCCTTCAGCTTGATGCCCTAGGCAGCTACCTACTTTCCTTATGATCAGACCAGTCATCCAGTAGAAACAGGAGGAAGGAGGTGAATATCCCAACAAATCCACTAGATCTGATGTGTTCCGCTATTGACAGTGCTGTATTGTGTTAAAAAGAGTAAACTAAATAAAAGGTTATGCTAAACTGATGGGTTTTGCTCTTGTTTGGTACAGCTACTGAGTAACAGAGACATTCAAGCCATAAAGTTGCAAGGTAACACTCCTAGTTCTACTAAAATCATAGGAAAGAAATATAGGACACATGCAGGCCAGCAACTCAGCAATTCCTCTGAATGCTTCACAGACTTTTTAAAATTTGATTCTTGATTAGAGAGAGAAATGAGCTGAAAACGTAGATGGCAGAAGGCAATGTGTTCTAGAAGGCTCTCACCTCTCTGAGGAGCAGAAAGGGCAAAATAAGTGGCACAGACTTCAAACAAATAGACTTTCCAGTAATGATGTGTGTGTCACCACTCACTCAGAAAGGCAGAGAAAGTGAGGCAGAGAGAAAGAAGCTCCCGATTTGCTGCCAGCTACAAAGCAGCAAAGCCACTCCATTGATGAAACCATCATCTCTAGCCTCTGCCTGCTGGGCACAGTCTGCTGGGACTGAGCAATGAAGGTGGAACCTCTCATGTGGAAACTGAGGTGCCTCATGCCATGTGACCCAGAAGACAGCCAAAAGCTGCCTAATATTCAAAGGCTTATGTGTAATTGCAAATGAGACCAAGTCTAGTTTGTTGTCTTGGAAAATAAGTACCTTTGCTCCTGTTCTAGAGAGCAAGTTTTGTTCAAAATAAACTTAGTCTTGTTTGAAGCTGAATTGGTCTTTCATTTGCAATAAGGGTAATTGAGTAGAAGAAACAAAGGCATTGGTTTATTCTGGTGCCTCATGCTAGTTTTTTTTCTTTGACTAGTTAGTTGCCAAAGTGTTAATGACATGGAAAGTTCATTACTAATGCCAATTTTTTTTTAATATTGTTGACAAGCTGAAGGGCAGCATGTTGTGTGAACTGTGGGTCAGACAGAGAAATCTCTACTCCAGGTTTCCAATGTATATCTATATTAGAGCTATCAAGTTTAATGCTTGCCATTTAGGAGCATAAAAATCACGTACATGATTTATCAAAGAAACTATAAAAGGAATCAGTTTGGTTCTTGAATATGCATGATGAAGTTGTGGAAATTATTCACCAAGAACAAAAACCGGACACTATTTTTGGCAGAGATAAAAAATTAGACATTTCTTTCAGCATTAAGGGGCAGGAGGTAGAGGGTCATGCACCCAATGGCAAAAGAGGCTACGTATTTAAAATATGGCATACAAACAACTCTGCTTATAATTAAGACTATGCCAGCTTTTTACCTTCAGCAACAACTTCCACAAATTATTCTCAATAACTTCTTTCTCAAGTGGAGTTTGTCAACAGTTGCAATAAGATAACCAGATAATGTAAATCATTCACTACCTTGAGTGTAAAAACATTTAAATATTTTCCCTTCCCTCTTCTTGCCCAAAAGAACAATTTATTTAAACTAAACTGTTGTTCCACATCACTGAATAAAATGAGGGCATGAAACCAACATACATCAACTCTATGTGAAAAAAAATAGTTTAATTTTTTTGAGGGGACCCATTTGTGAATAGCTTCCTGTACATCTGTTAGAAGAGTTAAGGCTCTGTTATTTTGCCCATAAACTCACCGAGTTGTAAAATTTGAAACACAAATATGAGACTAGTACCTACAATTCATACAGCAACCTGTTGAACCCCACCTTTTCATCAAAAGGTTTTTCCAGAGCTTGAACTGTGATCTGAGGCAGAATCAATCTGTCACAGAACATCCCTTGTGAAACACACTCCAAAGAATAAAAACAAACAATTATTCTCTCTTACCCCACACTGATGGGAGGAAGAATCACCTTCCTTGGGGGCTGAGACAAAAGAGGATAGAAAATGGTGTAACCTGAATATTGAGACAGTCCCAGCAGAATGTTTAAAATAAGATACTGAGTAAATATGAAGAAGTCAGCAGAATGTGCTGCTATTTGGTGAATAAAAACACTGAGGGAATTCAGTGCACGGTTATGAAGTTGTAGATGCAGGAAAAGAGAGAGATTCTGTAGCTTATAGTAGAGTAAGAAATAACATTAAAAAAAAAAAGGTGGAATGACTCACACCAGGTGAAGATGATGAGATTACAGTTTGTCAGAGCCACATCACTCAAAAGCAAGGCTGGTCATGCGAAACATCTTTGCATGGCACTGTGTGTTGGTGCATATCACATCACCCATCCCCTCTCAGCAGATAATTGCACTTAATGTTGCGTTGGCACAGCTTTCACTCTTCTCACTTTGAAAATTCAGGCTGTCTCAACACCACAGACTGCCTCTATTTTCTCCAAGAAAAGACAAAATTAAAGAAATCTAAAAGTTATTAAAGGAATGTTGTGACTTTAAATGTCTGAGACAGTTTAGAAGCGCAGGTTTGTGTTTTTCCAGTTTAGAAACACAGGTTCGTCTATCCCACTTGGAAGAAGGAAGCAGACACATTTTGTAGGGCTATTTAAGCAGAGTGCCAATGGCTGCCTTTATTGAGAAGGCCCATCATTTAATACATGAATGATAACAGTATCATTATATGTTTGATTTTTAAAAAATATGAAGGATTCCCTAGCTTCTTGATACTTCCATAGACTCCCAAAGCCTTAGGAAAAATCCTTCCTCTTTAGAAGAAAGAAAAAGGGATTTTCTTTCTTTCTTTCTAGAGCATACTTTGTAGCTGTTTGAAGCTATTCAGAGATTTGATATGCAGTTCTAGCAGTTGTAGCAGAACTAGCTCCTAGTGTCACACTAGAAAAAATAAGAAAAAATAACCAAGGAGGTAGATCAAATCACTTTTTTTTTCCAAAAAAATGGGAGGCAGAAGTAGACATCTTTTACAATGTTCAAGCGAGAGAGTAATGAGTTCCTTCTACTAGTAATATCTTACCAAAAATACTCTTCTTTCTCTAGGAAAAAAAAAATCCATCCAGTTAGTCCATCAACACTTGTATTATACTGTTTTCCGACTGTTGTAGCAGTAGAAGAGCTGGGCAAATAATGAACTGCTTGGATATCATTGCAGTTATTTGTCAAGTAGGACAATTGATCTGTGATGCTCATGCATTAAAATCAAAGTTCTGCAATTGCAAAATTTAGTAGAAGCCAACTTAAATATGTAAAATAATGGTGGTACTATGACTTAATATTTGGAGCATTGCAAATAAAAGTGAAAAACCTTTGGAAAATCCACATTTACAACACAAGCAGGCAGAAAAGATTATTTTGCTATCCCCAAAGCAACATAATTAACAAGGCTAAGGCTGGTTTAGGCAGTTTGCTTCATCACACGGTGACTATGACCAAAAAGTCCTCCAGGCTTTGGACTTTTTTTTGCACACTTATATTTTCTAGACTCTAGTGTCTCTCTGCTTAATGTCATGACCCAGAAAGATCTTCTAACTGGAAGAGGCATTGTGAGATCTCTGCCATCTGCCGCAGTTCATTTGGTGTGGACAGGACCAGATTGGATTTAGACTGAACCAGACTGGATTTGGCCTGGACCTGGGTCAACCTGTTAAAAATCCACTCTCACCAGCCGTCACACCAAAAAACTTCCAGCCCCTTCTGTGTGACCTTTCCACCCTTGCTCCAGTGCCGCACCAATGACTCAAGGCTGCCCCGCTGGTGTCACTGAGCTCCTGCTACGTCCTGAGAGCCATTCCCTAGAGCTTATGCACTGCCAACAACTAGTCTAGTTATCTATCCAGCTCAAATGCCCTGAATGTGTATCCTTCCAGAGGTGGGTGCCGGGAGGTGCTCTTCCTAAAGGGCTGTACCTGCTGGAATTGAGCGAACGCGCTGATCGCTGTAGAACTGCTTGTGTGAGCCTTCTTCCTCCAGCAGCAGGACAGGCACAGAGAGAGCACTCCCACTGAGGAATCCCACTGAAGCCAGACAAAGTGAGAGCGTGAAAAGCTTCTGGCAGCAGGGAGGCAGCTTTCAAATGTCTTTTGTGAAGCCATCTGCTCTTTGCTGATACCTATCAGGACACTTGTATGCCCAAAATGAAAGGTATGCTTGCAAATAAATCAACAGCGTTGATATTACTGTACAATAGTGATGTAATCAAGTATGTCCTGACTATTTTTGTATTTTACATATATTCACACAGGAAAACAAAATTATAAACTCTCTCAAGAATCCCCAGACAGTCTGGTAGCTCTTCCTTGATAAGTTAATCCTCTGCAGCCATGCATGATAAAATGGACTCAGAATGCTTTCAAAAACATTCATGCTTTTATCTTCAAAGGCAAGATGCATTTATTCTAATTTTTTTCTTCTTGTTATTTACCTCATGTTTTCAAGGTCTTTAGGTTTCATGTTTGCAAACCAAGATATTTAAGTTTCTTTAAAAAATAATTAAAGTGGACATGTTCATGCAATCTCATTATTCCAGTAAACTGGCTTTAAATAAAAGTATCAAATGTCACAAAATTGAGATGAAATCATCTTGCTTAACATTAAAGCTATAAAATCTTGGCATCTTTCTAGTGGAATCATTGGAACTGATTTTCTGTATGTGTTGAACTCTTGATGAGTTCAACACACACAGAAAAAATCAGAATTTAATTTCTTTTGCTGAAAAAGTCTTGGCAAAGGAGGTCATTTCTATTGCAAGGTGTACTCTTGGGTCAGAGGAGAGATAAAGACACTGAACTCTGCAGCCTACATGAACTTGTTCTCTTTCCTGTCTGGCAGCCTCAGAGAGCCACCTTCAGCTTGGGAATAGCTGAGGTGCCCTTTGGCCTGTTGCACCCCCAGCTTCATCTGTTCTGATTCTCCCAGATTCTACAAGAATCCTGGATTCGCTCTGCCTGACCAAAGCCTCATCCTGAAAGGGTGGCAATAGTGGACTAATAAGCAGTTTTGGACTTCTGACTGGGTTTGGGCATATGCTCAATGGGCAGTCTAAAATTAAGGCCAGGAAAGTGTTTTGAGGATACTAGATAATTTCTATTTTTGTTTTAAGGTGATTTTTCACAAATTGATAGATGAATTATAAAATTAAGATACTTCTCTGAAAAGAGAATAATTGTCCCTTAAAACACTTTAGGAACAAAGGCATTCACTAATTCTACATAAAAAATACCTTTTTTTTATTATTTGTAAGGAACTTTGATGTTCCTTAGCTGCCACTCTTGTAAGTGTGAATACACTTCAAAGCCTCAGGATTAAGGCCCTGTTTGTATGGAGGGAAGCAATAAACCAAAGGGCAGAAGTCTTAACAATCAGAGAATATGCACATCCCCTTGGAATGTGTTATTGTTCAAGAAATTGTCTAAGATACTAAAAGGAGCTTTGTTGGCATTTCGATTTCTTCCTTTTCTTAAGCTGTTTGTTTAGAAATGGGTCACTTAGCATAGCAGATGTTTCCTCGCCTCAACATATTTGTGTCACAGATGAAGAAAACTTTCCAACCAACTCCCTTGTTCTAGTAATTATAATTTAATAATTGATTTTATTACTTTTACAGCAGACAGAACAATTAGCTCAATATTTCAGTTGCTCAACTGTATTTCTCCTCCCCTCCCCCCTCACCCCCCCACTCCCACAAATTTTTACTGATAAACTGCTGTGGGGAATTTCAGTTTTCCCCTAATAAAAAAATATAAACTCCCCATGAATGTGCAGTTTCAAACCACCAGAAATTATTCAGGAAACATCACTTAGCTGATTTATGCACCAGAATGTAAATGAGGCCTCCTTTATTTTTTCCCCTGCTACCAGTAAAGCTGAGGCATTCACCGCTTTCATTTCACTAAGTTCCCTTTTTTCCAGTTGCCATAGAAACCAGGGTGCCAGTCAGGCTGTCCAAGAGGCTGCCATTGCAGGTGCTTTGCAGATACTGTATTAATAAATGGAGAAATAAATAAATAAATAAGACACCCATTTACCTCAAAAAGGCAGCAGCAAAAAGCACATCACTTTGCATTTGTGTTGTTGGCATTTTTAATTTGTCTACCGAGACTCTACAGAAAACACTGCCTTAGAAAATAAGCATGCATGTATTTCTTGTACCTGGCAAGGCCGTTGTGTGTATTTACAGCCTTCTCTATAGCAATCAACTAAAATATTGAAACAATATAAACCAGTTGAGTAGAAAAGAATTAATCCTAAAAAGAAAGGGAGAATAAGTGAGTGTGTGTGCACAAACATACAACTACTGATTTATTCATGCACACGTTCGAGTTATGTGCCTGGGATTAATAACAACTTCATGTCCTATTTGTACAATGATTCTGTTGTTCTGAAGAATTTAAAATAATATAACCTTGATGTAAGAAATTAGAATCAACAAACCAAATAATAATTTAAGAAAAAAAAGACCCAGCCTAATTTTTAGCATGATGAAAGTCAGCTTGGGGAATCACTTATCAGTCCACCTGGTAATCCCCCATAACCTCAGAAGACTTTTGACTAAATTTAACTAAATCCACCTTGAGTCTTGTGTGCAGTTTTGGGCACCAAATAAAAAAAAGACATAAAGCTATTGGAGAGCATCCAAAGGAGGGCCACGAGGATGGTGAAGGGTCTGGAGGGCAAGCCGTAAAAGGAGTGTCTGAGGTCACTTGGTCTGTTCATCCTGGAAGAGACTGAGGGGACACCTACACTGCAGTCTGCAACTTCCTCCTGAGAGGAAGAGGAGGGGCAGGCACTGATCCCTTCTTTGTGGTGACTGGTGCCAGGACCCGAGGGAATGGCCTGAAGCTGTGTCAGGGTAGGGTTAGTTTGGATATCAGGAGAAGGTTCTTCACCCAGAGGGTGCTTGAGCACTGGAACAGCTTCCCCAGGGACATGGTCACCAAGTCTGGCAGAGTTTAAGAACCATTTGGACAATGCCCTGAGACACACACTGTGGTTCTCAGGCCGGTGCTGAGCAATGCCAGAAGTTGGACTCAAAGGTCCTGATGGGTCCCTTCAAACTCAGCACATTCTATTATTCCCTAATTCTGTGATTCTAAAATGGATAGAAATAGCACAAGCAATTATTTATTTAAAATAATTTGCTAAAATTAGCAACTGAATGAGAGATCAGCACCTCTGAAAAGGAAAAGCAATGATGCCTCTTTTAGCTATTGCATTTGACACTTTTCATTAAGACAAAAATCAAGCACACAAGAAGTGTCGCTTAATTCTCTCCATAAAAAAGCGCACTTCACTAGATGTAGGAAGTGGAGGAACTGTATAGCTTACTGTTGTACCTATGTAATATCTTAACTCTTTCCTGTATAGAGAAAGATCTACAATTATTGATGACTTTGGTGTTCATAACATTTTAGCAAAATTTAGACTTTTTTTTCTGTCATTCGGTCCTGATTCCCCTCAAATTTCTCAACAAAATTTATGTTAGTGTTAGTCTTCCAAGGAATGAATCATCTGACAGAGTTCTCCAGATAGACTATTTATCCAACACATAGATTAAAATCAACATATTTAAGATGTAAAAAGAAAACACCAAAACATGAATGATGCACATTGCAGACCAGTAGAAATCTGAGACTCTGCAAATACTCACATTCAAATGAAGATGTCCTTGGGTTTCTCCAGTTCTGCTCTGATGCCTACAACCGAGTTATTGTACAAACCACTATGGGAAGAGTTTCATTTTAGTGTGGTTATTTCTCGCATGACCTGAACATGGTGTGGTGATAAGTGGCACAAATCCTAGAAGAAGGCTGGCAACAAGCAGTGTACCCAAGGGTCAATATTCAGTCTAGTCCTGTTAAACATTTTCATTAATGTGGACTGTATCTGGACTATGGAGTTTGGTGGACACTCTGAAAATTTGCTGATGATACACAACTGGGAGGAGTGACCAACACCAGAGGGATGCTGCTATACAGATCCCAACAGGCTGGGAAAGTGTTCTGGCAGCAATTTCTTGAAGTTCAACATGGAGAACTGAGAAGTCCTGAACCTGGAAATGAAAAAACCTCTGCACCATTACATTCTAGGGGCCACCCAATTTTCTGCAGGAAAAGAACTGGGTGTCCTGATGAACACCAAATTAAGATAGGCCACAAACATGCCCTTGTGGCAAAGAAGGCCACAACAATGGTATCCTGGGCTTCATTAGGCAAAGTTTTGCCAGTATCCCCTAAGTAGTGGAGAGGCCACACCTGGGGTGCTGGGTACAGCTCTGAGCTCCTCAGTGTGCGCCAGAGAGAACCCTTAACAAAAGCCCACTAAGATAATAAAGGGACTGGAGCATCTCTCCTAGTAGGAAAGGCTGAGAGAGGAGGGACTGTTCACCCTGGAGGAGAAGAGTCAGGAAGGATCAAATCATGTATATAAATACCTGAAAAGATGGTGCACAGAGCACAGAGCCAGGCTCTTTTCAGAATGCCCAGTGACAGGGCCAGAGGCAGTAGGCACAAACAGAAACACAGGAGGTTCAGATGTCAGAAAGAACTTTTTTACCATGAGGATGGCTGAGCCCTGGCGTAGCTTGCCTCAAGAGGCAATGCTGTCTACACTGCTGAAGATCTTAAAAATCCACCTGAACATGGTGCTGCTGTCACTAGGCATCCTTGCTTGAAGAGGTGAGTTGAATCAGATGGTCCTTTCCACCAACAACAATTCTGTGATTTTGGGACATGAAATCATCACCTTTCCCTGAAGAGTTTACCAGTTCAGGCTTCAATCCAGCAAACTGAAATAGCCATTGCCATTGGAATCAGTGACACTCAGCACCTCCTTCAAAATCAGGCCTATGAGATGAAACACTGATTGAAAAAAAGCCCCTCAAATTTTGATTGCTAGGATATGGAACATCTGTCATGTTCTGTCATTCAGAATATCATCAAGTTTATAAAATTGCATCAAATCATTTTTCTGATTATTAAATCAGTAAAATTCCTGATTTATGCCTCAATCACTTCTTATCCATTATTAAGCCAGAAATTCTCCCAGATTTTACTGCATGTTCTAGAAGGAAGGAAAGAAATATTCTCTACTACACTGATGTGAAACGGTTTAAAATCCTACCCCAACTGATGTAAACAAGCCAAGCCATAGCTGGAAAATACTATCATGTGTCTGTTATGATCTCAGCTTTTTGCTCAGAATTAATGGAAATTACAACAGAAGATTGATTGAAAAACTCAACTTCTCTTCCACTTTTATCACTTCCAGCCTGTTTTAGTTCAAGCACCTGAGACCCCACTGAAAAAACATTAGCAAGGAAAGGTAATCAGAGGAAGGTTTGCTGCAAACATCCTTGTTCTCAAAACTAGTTCATGTTTAACAATAGCATTATATTTTCATGTCCTGAAGGCTGGGGGGTGGGGGGAGGGGGAAGAAAACAAAAAAAAAAGAAAATAAAAGAAACTTACTTTTATGCAACCCTGGGGCAAAAAGCTGAATTTTGTGCTGACATCTGAATGAATTGCAAATATACATTGGTGAAGGAAGAAGGAAAGAATGGGAGAAACAGCATGAGTTTTGGAAATGGGACATTTCAGAAAGTGAAGAAAGACTGAGATGGAAGGATGGCTTGAGGAATTCTGTTTCATGAAGGGTGTCAGTGGAGATTGGGACATTGAAGGGAATTATAGGTGTCTATGAAGTCCTGTCATATAGGGTTCTATGCAGGGTCAGGGGATCCCTTTATCTCTTCCTATGTATTTCATTGTTCCTGAAACCCCCCTAAGGTGTCCTCTCCTGAATTACAGGATCATAACTCTCTTCCCCTTGCTATCATTCTCTTTGTAGTCAGCTTCCTTCTCCACAAGTCTGCTTCCAGGAGAAACAGCTTATTTGGCTTATGAGCTCCTCATTTTTCACATTTTCTCCCCAAGTAGTTCATTGACAACTGCTAACACAGGGTAATGAGCTTGATGACCTTCAGCTGTGACCCAGTATGGCTTTTCTCATGCTAATAATATATTCACAAGAAAAAAAAAAATTTAAGAGAATTACTGGTTTTAGCATGCGCTTTTCTAGGACCTTAACAGAAAATTAATTTCAGAGTGCTAGTATAACCTGCTTAGCAAAAATAGAGAATATAGAAAAGCAGTGGAAGCTATGGAGGTTTCTTCACCTACTTAATTTAATGCACTCTGTAAGCTGTACCCATCTATGGATTTTCTGTTTACTTATTCCAGACCTGTTGTGTTGTGTTAAATGCAGTGAACAACCTCATGTGTTGTTCATTGCATTTAAAGATATCTACAGGTGCCTGTGCAGTTGGAGGTAGGCCATTTATGAATGTCACATTCCTACGAAACGAGTTGAAAAATGGAATTAACTATCCATAGATCACAGTCTTCTCTAACTCACATGAATAGAGAACAGATTTGACACCACTAGTTGAAAAACACATTTTAAAACAGGCTTGCATAAACAAATCTCCAGAAGTAATATTTACATTCTAATGAGGAAAAAAGAAAAACTAATTCTCTAAAATGGATCAAATTACAGAAATCAAAATCTTGACCTTGTTATTACTTTTGCATATGACTTTTAAAGCTCTGATTTGGAGCTGCCAGTGGAGGGTATCTGGAAAAGGCAAACAAACTTGCTTCTGTTTTCTTTATTTCCGTCTCATTTCAGTCTGTAATGTCATTTGATTCCAAGATCATTCCACAGCACTTTGTACAAAAACCGCCTCCTTTCTGTTAGATAAATGTGCTATTAGATTCTAAAGCAGGCAAGAATCTATACAATTTTTACATGTAATGGAAAAATGCTTATATTGGTAAGAGAAATCTAAGCTACATCCTTTTGTACTCTAATCATCTGCCCCTTAACAGATAAGATTTGACAGAGAGGTGTTTTAACTCTGAGTGGGTCTGAAGTTTCAAAATAGGCTGTTCTTTTTCTCCTTTAGTGACTATGTATATAAACAGAATGTAGGAATTTCTGGGTTTAGGTTTCTCATTCTTGGCAACAAAGAGAGAAACTTTTACTGCATACCCCCATTTAGGCAAGATGCATTATAGGAATGTCACCCTTACAAAAAACAATGAGCCCGAGCAACATCTAGGAAAATTGGAGACAGTTCTGAGCATTTCTGAAACATGTTCACTTCATTATCTACCACTTCCTTTTTAGATGCAAGAAAAAACTTGAGCATTTGGAGACAGGTAATCAAAACTTTGATTTAATTTAGATTTGGATTCTGTTTGAGTCCATCTGTACTTAATGTAAATGTTAAAAAGTACAGAAACAAATATGGATTGGAACTGGCAACACTTATCTGGGCAAAGCTCCCCTGAAATCAGTATAAATGTGCCACAATTAAGTTTCCAGGCTGGAATTTGCTTGGAATTAGAGACCATAAACATCTGCTGTATATTCTGTAATATTTTTCCATAAAATTTTCTCAAGAGACAATCTTAAATACGTAGTGCATGTCTTAATGAAAAGAGAGGAAAACTTGGTTTTGATTTGTTTTTATGATGGCAAGAATACTGATGTCATAGAGTAAAATGGAAAAATATAACAAAGTATTGCATAATTTTACCTCTTGCTGAGATGGAGCAGAAGATGCCAAGGGCCCTTGGTGGTAGTTACCACACTGTTTTATTCTCATGACTTGTTTTCTAAGCCTGGTAGAACTCTAGAAAACAGATGGAAGAGGACAAACCATGGAGTCCTGCAAATTTCCAGGAAACCCTGATTATATAATTTATGCAAGTCATTTCACCAAAGGGCCAATTGCTACTAAAGACCAAAATAAAACAGAAGAACCTTCTGAGTGGACAAATGCAGAACAGATGCTCAAAGGGAGGCAACAGCTTTTCAAGAAGTGGAGGTGGTTGTGGAGAAGTGAGAGTAGCAGCCACCATGGGACTAAAGACTGCACAGCTTCACTGTGACAAGCCTAGAAGCTGTAAGAATTAGCTACAGCAGAGTGTCTGCTGTTTTGGAAACTTAAACTTGAGATTTAGCAAGTGGAAAACACTGAGATTTCCACTAGGAAAATGTCTACTCTCTGAGTGAGACCAGTTAAGGAGGAGATAGAGCTCTGCCTACCCTCTGAGCGTGCCTCGGGTATGGCACCACGGCTCAGCAAAGTGTACTGAGGTTTGATTTCTCTTCAGAAGTCATGCTTTGAAACTGTCAGCTTTGATTGATTTTCTATCAGTTCCTTGCCTGTGATTTTAGTGGGCATTTCCAAAAGCAACTTTGGGACTACTGGAGTAATTCCTGCAGTCCCTGGGAAGAAAGGATTCTCCAGAGAAAGTACCAGATTCTGCTACACTCACTCTGAATCACCCTCTGGAGAAGTCTTATTTTCCCCATGGGTTATCAGAAGATGTCAAGGACATTTATCTCATTACTAGTCTACAATAGCCTTTCTGAGTGTTTCCCTTGTGTGTTTCCACAAGTCTCTCCTGCTTTTCTACATTATCCGGAAGCCGCGGGATAGATTCACTCCTGCTCTAAGCTGACTGATGCCAGCAGGGTTTTCATCCAGAGAGAAACTCAATCCCAACACTTCTATTTGTTTGTTTTCATTGCCATGCCTTCTAATTAGCTGTGTTCTTAGAAAACAGTGTTTTCCTCCACTGTTTTCCTTTTCAAAAGAGAGATGTGGTGTGCCTTTTTCAGAAATATCCAAGTGACTTAGGAGTGGAAGTCTTAATGAAAATCAGGCCTCTGAAGTAGAAAATAATCCTTCTCCATTCAAAAGGCAGAATGATGTCAGTCACCACATCACTGAACCTATCCCTGGTCAAGTAATATATTCAGGAGCCAATTGGGTCTGATATTTTAATTATAGATCATATCAATTTATTAAAGCTTAATGCTACTTTCCTTGAAGAGGCAGGGGGAAACGGCACCCTAGTAAAACTGGAATACAGTAATCCCATTCGCTGTGCCTGCCACCTACTTTTACAACCAATAATACATTTTGGCAACTTAGATACACCATTTCCCTTACATTTGATGCATTTTAATGTAAATGGTAAATGACTTCAGCATTTCCTGAAATTGCAGAGGTGGTGAGCATGGATGGCTCCTCAGGTGCAGCAGATGGAACATGACCATGAATATCAGTGGGAGTGTCTGCACAGCTTTTCATACACTTTGGCTTGCAACCATAATGAGACCATATGTTTGGAAAAACCTCTCCATGGCTACCTGGGAATCACATGGAACATAGTAGAAATGGAAAGCTAAACCTGTCTCTGAGTGCATGTTTGGCATTAGGGTTGGGTGCCAGCCCTCAATGTTGTGGTGTCCCGGGAAGTCAGGAATTCACCTCAAGGAAAGAAGGACACTGAATTTGACTGTGTACCCAGAACAGAAATCCTGAAAGTGCAACTGAAAGAGCACAGAATCATTTGGATATTTAGAAAGGAAGTAACACAAGTAAGTGTATTTTTTTCCTTTCATGAACTCAAGTATGAATGCCTTTTGCAATCTCTTTTGGGAAACAACCCTAACTTATTAAGTCTTTTACTTTGAGCACATACAGAAGCAGCAGAGTTTTTCAGGTCCTGCTGCCTTGCCCCCAGAAATATGCCTTTTTCTTAATAGCAAGTGGACAGCCACAGCCATACTGATCTTGATGTTTATTTATGTGCTGCTTACAGTGGTTTGACAACAGCTTTGTTTAATTTATTCCTGGATTCCAAACTGAAATAACAATTTCTTCTTCTGAGGGAAGTAATTCTTATTCTGCTTGTACAGCTACAAGTGAGAAAGAAAAAGAAATTAAAAACACATAAGGCCTGACATCACACATAAAAATGTTACCAAACAGCTTTGCTGTAGCAAAACTACATGAAACAAATACAATCAAAAAAGATGGACCCTGAAACATAGTGGCTTAACATCTAAAAATGATGCATTAGCCCAGGCTCAAAAACTAGGAGTCACATAGGTTGCTTATATTTTGTCAAAATTGCTTAAATTCTTCAGGCTTGAGTTCATCCCCTCTTTGTCAAAGATCTTATGCACTTCTACAGCCACAAACACTTAACAAGGAAGAGAACAAAAAGGGCTTTAGACGCTTGTTTAGACAAGCCAAAAACAATCCAGCAAAAACCTGCAGATCAGTTAGGTTCGAGTGGTTCACATCTATGTTATAGGTAAGCAACCAAACCAAAGCCCATGGTTTTGTGAAGGGTGAACATTTTCGGCAACAGCTTTGCAAAACCAATCGTCATGTTTGCATTGTGAGTAGGTGTTGAAAGTTAATGAACTGTCTCCACTGTAACAATACACAAAATGACCAAATATTCTGAGTCAAGGATCACCTCTTCAGTGAATAGCCATAGGTGGAGCTACCATGACCTTGGTGGTGTTAGCACCATGGTCTGACCAACCAAGTTGATCTCAGGATCAGATGAAAATAATAAAAAAAAAATAAATTGTCTTGTAAATGTTTCAGGTATCACCAAATGATTGTCATGCTCAGAAGGGCATGGAAGACAGGGAAAATCTACATTGCAATTGCCACTTATTGCATATTATTTGATTTAGTGAATTGTAAATACTTCAATGATTGGTTTCTCCTACAGTTAATGTCAAAGGCTTTCAGTTTTTATTTTAATATCTTAAAATTAAAAAATATATTAAGGATCTGGGTTTCTTGTGACATTCCAGATGCAGCTGGCTCAAAGATATCTTTACAGTGCTTTTTCTTTTCAATGCTCTGTGTGTGGAAAAATGAAAAGTAAAAAAAAATTACTGTAAAGTGAAATAAATATCTTTGTACCCTCAACACTGCATATGTAAAATAGGTTTCTATATAAAACACCTGTTCTTTAGTATGGCATTATTGCTGTTATTAGTCTCTTATTTACATTTGTTGATCAAAAAAACACAAGTGACAAATATATTACTTTTTACAAGTAAGCATGAACTCTAGAGTGCACAGTGAATATAGTCCAGAAAAGGTTTACTACAAAAGTTAATAAGTTAATTACATCAAGTTAATAATGTATGTAGGCATTAATTTCAGTTGCATTTGCAGAGTAATTGTCCGTCTTGAGGAAAAATTAGCTTATCTTCAGTGCCATAAAGCCAAAAACAAAAACTATTGAAAATATCTTTCCTTGCAAAAATAATTTCAATATCTCTATATGTCAGAACTTATGAAACTACCTTTTTCATCCTGACAACTCTTTTGCAAAGGACTTCTAAGTTTCCGCCCTGTTTGCCGTGTGAAAACAAGGCATAGAGTTGCTGAAAGGAATTACGTCTGTCTCTCAATCTATCCTGCTGATAACTTTTGAAACTTTTACAAAATCCCAGAACAGTCTCCAGAGAAGGGACCTCTGGAGGTCATCTGGTCCAAGCCCCCAGGCTCAAGCAGGGCCACCCAGAGATGATTTCCCAGTACTACATACAGATGGTTTTTGAATATCTCTAAGTATTCAGACTCCATCACTTCTCTGGGAAACTTGTGACAGCGTTCTGCCACTTTTACAGTGAAAAAGCCATTTCTCATCTTCAGAGAAACCTCCTGCATTTCAGTTTGTGCCCGTTTTAACTCCATCACACATGTAAGTGGAGAAGTCTACAAGGCTCTTGAAGTATTGTGAAAGCTACTAGCCAGGAGGCAGCACAGCTCAGGTGAGTGAGGGCTGCCACCACGTGAACATGACAGCTGTTCATATTAGATGACCAAGCAGGGTGTGCATAGGTGGCTGCCCACACTCACTCTGGCTCCTGATGTGTAGAAGTACCATCACAGGCATGATGAAAATTTGGTTGGTGCTGTGAGGCAGTGGCTTAGAGGCCCTAGGACATTAACCTGTAAGAAAAATTATTTCTTCCAGTCCAATGCTCTTAGAAAAAAATTGCTTTCTGTGCCGAGCTATGTCTGCTTCTTGCAGTAGATGACTATTGCAAATAAAATCTTTGTTCTCAGTGGACTTGGACAACCCAGTCCTATAGGACAAAAGCTACCTTCATCTATCACTGAACCCAGTGTTATCAAAATCTATAGGTATGTGGTTGTGAATATAAATTTTACTAGGACAAGGTTGATTTTTTTCAGTGAAAGGCAAGTTTGTAACATAAACACCTTATATTCTTCACCAGAGCAGACGCTCTCTTGATTTCTTCATGTCTCAACAACTCACAAGGAAATAAGCCCTTTTCCAAGAATTACTGTAAATGTTACAGGGCCAGGATCCCTCATGTAAATCATGCAGCAGACAGCCTTCCAGGTCTTGAGAAAGCAAGCAGGCTCTGAGCCTCAGGAATTTGTGTTGTTCTCAGTTTTGATTTGTGCAGGAGTTCACACAGAGGCAATTTTGACAGTTGAGCAGAAGGGAACTTTATTCCTGTTAAAGTTTTGTCTCAATGCAGCCTTGCTCCCTTGGAGCTGGACAATGATAATGGGCTGCGGCTGTTTATCTGAACCCTGACCATCCCATTTCAGGGCTTGTATAAACTGAGAAAGTTGCATGAGCAGAGGTCCAATATCACTGATCACTATTTGGTAGAAATCAGATGGAAAGATATTTGCAACAGCTAAACAGAGAAGCAAGGAAGGTCCCAGAGTACAAATTTGTCTCAAAAGTAAGTCAGTATCTTTACTTGTCAGCTGTTTGCCTTGCCCCTTTCGATGTTACTGAAGTTTGGACAGTAACCTGCATTCTGTTCCATTTATTATTCAGGCTTCACATTGCAGTGTTTCAACACTTTCCATATGCATAGAGAACAGCATGATTACAAGATGTCAAATGCAGCTTTCACTTTCTATCATCCTCTCCCTGAATATTGGCCCTCAGGCTGCACGAGCAGGCTGAGACTGCCCCTTTATTTATTTGGCCAAAATAGTGCCTTGCTTTTTGCTTAGTGATTAGAGCAGAAGGCAAGTTTGTGAGAGTCTCAAGTTTGTACCTCTGGCCCAATGAATAACTACATATTCAGGAAAGAAATTGAGAGGAAACAACTGAAAATTATTACTGAATAGTTTCACATGATCAGATGGGTTAGTTTCTCTAACATTGTTATCGCTGCTGTGAAAAAAATTGAGAGATTTTGAACCTGTGTGTCTCCAATTCAGAGGAAACTCCTATTGCCATGTTATTCTCTGTTTGGGCTCTTTTTCTGGTTTCCAAAGGAGAAAAAAAAAGCAAAAATTCTTGAGTTTGTCACAGGGGAGAGTGGGAATATGTTTTTTTTTTTGAAATCACATATTATCAGATTCATGGCCCATGGAGATGTGAAATTACTACCTGGGGCCATTAATTGAACAAATGGAATACCGCTCTATTTCTTAATCTCTTAATCATTCAGTCCAGATTTCTGTGGAGACAACTTGGTGCTAGTATACACTGATGGACTTTACAGATGCTTCACTTGGAACATGTAACGTGAAAAAAAATTAAATCACCCATGATATTACTTTTCATGAAGGAATGTTTACTGCTACATGCAGTGGAAAAGTCCAGACATAAGAAAGATCCAAGAGTTCAATAAAAACTCTGCTCTTTTGTGATACAGTCATAATTAAAGAATCTATTAAATAAGAAGTGTGTGTATGTATTTATTTATCCATTGGTTCATTCTGTCTTTGGACAATGGAAGGCCCAAGACCTGATGATCTCCCTGGGAGTCACTGAGGAACACAGGCCAGCACTGGGTTAGTCCTCTGCTAACAGCATCTCCACACAGATTTAGTGGAGACATCCAGTCTATGATGAATACAGCCTAGGGAAATACAGGCCTAGAACTGTCTACTGGCTCATTATTAATACATTGGAATAGTCTGGACCTGTGACCTCTTTACTGAATCTTCCCTCCTCCCTCCCACAACATTTTCCTGCCTGTGCGCATGTCAGGAGGACTTCTGGACTCTGCATGTTCACAAGCACAGCCACAGCATCTCTCTTCACGCTCCTCTTGTTAGCTGTGCCCCAGAGTCCCACGCCCACAGAGGAAGCACCCTTTGACAGGACAGAGCCTCCAGGAAAAACCAGCTTTTGTGCACCCAGCACGCAAACACCATCACCCAAAACGGATCAGATGTGAGTTCATCTGGTAGTGCCTGCTGTACACAGATCAATAACAAACCAAAAATGCAAAACACAGCAGGGGAAAAAAGAAAAAAAAAATAAGTGGAGTACATCAGAATTTTTTTATTATTCTTTTTTTCCCCTCTTACTTATAGCCACTTAGCAAAAGTCTAGCAGATTTAAGTTCCATATAAAAATGAGTAACAAGACAGGTCCAGGGAACAATAGAACTGAAGGAAAGGGACTTCCAGAAGCAGACCCAGGGGCCTTTTTTTGTGTGAGGCCTGGAAGCAGCTAATCTCTGCTGAGCAAAGATAGCCATTCAGCTCAGATCAGTCGACTACACTGCCGGAGGAGGAAAACCAGGGAATCGTTTCATTGTCCTTACTGGGGAGCCACCAGATGCTTGGGATTCCATATATTTGGGGGATAAACCTTTCAAAAGCTCCATTGACACTGGGGTATGTCAATAATTCCACATATTAGTTGCATGCAAGTACTACACAATAAGGTATGGAAAGCAAACTGTAATTGGGAATACCAGGGCGAAGGGGGCTCTATCTTCTGACTGAGCCCATTGTTGAACTCCAGGCTGAACCTCCGACCCTTTACTTTGGAGGGACACAATAGGCTTTGATATGAGATGGTGGGAAACGGGCTTGGAGGCTCATTTCACATTCAGCTGCAATTCATCAGCTTGGCTGGGACTTCTAGCAGCTTTAATGACCACTGCAATTGATGGTTAAATCAATTTGTGACGGTGACAGCATGGCTGGCCCCTAGACTGTAACAATTCGGGATTACAACAGCCAGAAAGGGCCCCGTTATTCAGACATGCGTGATTTCTGCTCAGCTCAGAGTGGGAACAACAGCAGGACAAAGTCTCACAAAAACAAGACCTGGAGAATGCACACATTCACTCCAGTTGACTACACACCACCATGGCTTCTTTGTAGCGTGATGAGGAGGGTTTAAAAAAAAAAATGTGTGGGGAAAAAAAAAAGCATTGTTACAAATAAAAATATACAGTAAGACACAAAAGACCCTGATATCTAACTCTATCCTTAGGAAAAGTGGCAACCCAGAAAGAATTTCAGCTTTGTTCCTCCAGAGACGAAGTGGGTGGTCTGTCCCCCCTCCACCCTCGACCCCAAAATGTCTTGGCACTTGCCCCCACAGCAAAACTCAGCCGTGTCTGGATTATGATCGAGCAGGTTTGGCAAGAGGGGCACGGGCAGGGGGGATGGGTGCCAAGGGGATCTCTGACAGTGCGAAGGAAGAACTACTCCCTCTTCTGTCACTGAAGGATAAATGCACTTGGAACATGCTACAATTTGTTTTTCCTGTTTACATGATTTTAATTACCTCTTACGCCAAAGAGGTGTTGCAGGGAAAGAAGACGAGCAGACACCACTCTGGTGGCCTTGCACTTGGCAATTTTGTTACAGGAGATTCGGTTGCTTTGGACCAGGGTCTGCAAGTCCGGTGCTTGCCTGATGACAAGAGAGAAATGCACCTTCAAATCATCTTAGCTCTTCCTTCTCCTGCATTTTGCTGGTGTAACATGATATTTGCATCCAAAAGATAA
Source organism: Irena cyanogastra (assembly GCA_013397155.1). Taxonomy (NCBI): domain Eukaryota; kingdom Metazoa; phylum Chordata; class Aves; order Passeriformes; family Irenidae; genus Irena; species Irena cyanogastra. The sequence continues at coordinate 70,822 of VWZV01008314.1, forward strand.
GGTGACGTTGAAATCAGACAGGAAAATGTGTGATTGTGCTTCTGCTTTTCAGTACAATATTTTATATAAACTAAAAATTATCAGATGTATATATCTGTGTTGAATTGTAGATATGACCTAATGTGCATGTGTAGTTTAAGTCAAATGACACTTAAAATATGTCAGTTGATTCAGAGTAAAGCTGTCGTGTTAATTGAAATAATGTATTCAGCCCAAATAGAACAGTTATGCTGTTGCATATCTAACTAAGCATAGATTCATTAAATAAATCAATATGTTATGTAGTCAGAGAATTAAAATACTTAAAAATTTATATGAGGAAGCTGCTAATGCGAGGACTGAAAATTATGCCAATCAATAACTAGCAAATTATATCGTAATTAATTACATGTCTCTGTTTGTGGTTAGGAAGCTATTTGTATGTATACTAAAGAAAGGTGTTGAAAATGAGCTCTAAAAAAAATGAAAATGTGAGACGCAGTCCAGTGACCTATTACATAAATCCCTTCATTCACATTCTGAGTTGAAGTCTAAAATTAATAAGCAATTCTGGCATCTTCCTTACAAAATGTCGTGGTCTAAATGTAGCAAAAGAAAGAGCTGTTTAGCTCCTTGAAGTATGTGAATCAATTGGCTGGTGTTAGTACCTGAGAATTTGCATCCTGAAACAAAGTACCACATCTTGAAAATATAAACAGATTTTTTTCTTTAAATGGTCTGTCCAAATATTGAAAAAATATTATTGCTAACAGTGGAAAGGTCTGGCACCGGGTCCAAATCCTGACAGGAAGGAGGTTGGAAAAAAAAGAAATCACTTGGTTTCTATGGTAACAGTGCTAGTAGAAATAGTTGTGTGAGCTTACTGAACGTGCATAAAAGCCTTCCCAAGGGAGGTCAGAGGATTTGAAGAAAGAAGAAAAAAAAAGAAGATGGCAGCCACTGCAGAAAGCACAGAGACGTTTTATGCTGAATAAGTGTTTCACATTTGTGATGTGATCAATAACAAAATGCTGTTGCTAAGAGAATATTAGAAAATGTTTAATAGCTATCCATTTGTACTCTAAGCATGTGTTTGTGCGTGCTTGTTACTATATCAGGCAGACGACATATGCAAATTTGCTTCTGCACGCATGTACGTGGAAATCAGTGGGTGAATAAATAATACATCATCCTACACAATGGAAATATAATGTGAGACTATAAAAGCCTCTTTAATACATGCATTATCATGTATAATGCATCACATATGGGCAGCTTCACTATATCAGATATATTAAATACATCTGTGCACATTTAAACTATAAAATATAATATCAGTCTACAATACCTGACACACTGATTGTTCTTTAGAAAATCAGCATGTGAAGCTGTGAAGTCTTAAGGAGCAGCAAGAAGTACCCAGCGTTATTTGGGTGCAAGTATTTAATTTTGGCAATTAAATTATTTTAATAATATTTTATTTTATTAGTGATTACCAAGAAGAAGTATAAGCACTGCCATTCAGCCTGCTTATAAAACAGGTGATCACAGTTCATTGTTTTGAGCTAAAAATGCTCACCAGCCTTTTATTTACATCTGCTTCAATCCTCTCCACTTATTGTTGCTTGCTATAAACTCACTCCAGGGGGGATGGATGAGCACAGAGTGAAAACCTGACAGAGGCTCCCATGCAGAAGATGAGCTGTTGTTGTAAGTGAAATCCTGCATCCATAAAGCCAGGGAAAGGGAGGGAATTCTGAGTTACACTTGAAAGCTTTGTTTTTGCAACCATGAAGGAAAATACTTTTGGCAACGCCTGGTTTGGAAAAATGTTTGTTGTTTTAGTGGATTTTTCAGCATGACGTGATGCACCAAAATTTCCAAAGCTTGCTAGATTAATTTCTGTGGTGTGGTAAGAGAGGATTTTCACTCAGAAAAGATGGCTACTGAAAGCAGGAAGCAGGAAGATCTATACCATTCCTGCAGCTTTAAAATTCAAAAGCAGCAGCACATTTTCCGGGACCAGCACTTGCAGGCACAGAAGCAGCGCATGAGCCTTTTCTTCTCCTCGCTCCCTTCCCACCCCCTTCCATGTGACTGCACCTCACCCCCCAAAACCAGCCATCAAAGGCATCCCAACAGAAAGCAGCTTTCTCCTACACCAGCCACGGGGCCATCACCATCTTCTCTTCTTCCCTGTGTGCAGAAACTGCTGCTCTTCACTGGCAGTGTACAGGGTGTGGCATGGGCACACAGCCAGCAAGGGCCTTGCCCCAGAGACCTCCCCAGCAGGCTTGGAAGGATAACAAAAGATGCATTTCAGACACAGGCTGCCAACATGGGCTCAGCCAGTCTGGTGCTGGATGGAGGCAAGGCACTGTTCTGTGCGAGAGTGGCGTTTGTGAAAGGTGATGGTGCACTGGGGAACTGTAACACCATCAGCTTCTCAGCTCATTTGAAAAACCACTACACTGGCTGTACTGGCCCTTTGGAAAATCAGGGACAGCACCACTATGAGTTTCAGAGTGAAAGTACATTTTAAGGAAGGCATTTTTCATCAACCCTTAAATGAGGATTTTGCTGCTCACATTAGAGATATATGGAAATTTAATCATACAATGATCATTCTTCACCCAGCTTCCTCAACTTCCCCTGCTAGCCAAAAGCACCTTGTTAATCATTAATTTTCCTGAATTTCAACTCAGGTTCATATTTCCCTGAAATGTAAAATGGCTCTCTGCAGTTCTCAAAGCTGATATTTGTACCTGTCCTTGGAAAATCACACCACATTGGCATCTAACTAGCAAATATCATTGTTATTGCCAGAGCTGAGGATGTGGAAACACCAAAAAACCAAACAAACTGAAAACAAAACAAAAAAAATCACCCACAATGCAAATAAGCTATAAAAAAGTTAGGAAATCAAAATATGACCCAGTCCAAATAGGGCAGAGCCTTCCAGTATGGTCAATGAGGACCTTACGGCAGAGTTCTCCAACGCTGGTGATCTAAAAGTATGAAGCTCTAGTAATTCTCTGAAATGTCCAGAAATGTCACAAAATCAGTAGCCTAAAGGGGTTGAACTCAAAATTGTCTTTGTGCTTATTTTATTCCTGCTCTTATCTAGTAGTCTCCCTCTTTTGAGAACTGACAGGATTAAAACGTGTCCCCTGACTATCTCACACAACCTCCAGTACTTTCCTGAAGCCCTAGTGGGCCTGACTCCATTTGCTACATTCTTCAGGATTTGGGTATCTTGTTATCTTAATACATGGATCATTTGCCATCTGGAACTGGACAGTCAAGATCCAACCATTCTTTTTCTTGTGCTCTGCAATGACTTAGACCACAGCTGCTGAATCTTATGCCAAATTCACAAACGCATATCCTGTCCCTTCCCATACTGCTGAGAAAATTTCTCTTTTGTCTTCTACTATATGGGTGCTTTCTTCTGCAAAGATCCGTGAATCTTTACACCAAAACTCCTGTCCTCATTCTGCGTGGTTACCTGTCCTCTTGCTTATGTTTGCTATGCAAAATAGCAATAACTGCTTTCCTACTCAGCAAGCTCTCTGAGGGAGATGTCTTACACCTGGCTGAAGGTACTCAATGGTACAATTGTACCAACTTATTCTGCTCATGGTATGTCCCTACCAACATCCCCTCTTGTCAGTATTGTTTGATCTCTTCATGACAACCTTAGTAGGAATTCCCAGCTTAGAGGCCAAGTCTTGGCAACATGGAGGCAATGCTAATGTCCTTTGATACTGATGAATTGATATGAATGATTTTGGCCAAACAGTTAAGTCAAGGACTGCATAACAATCAGAGAAGTGACCAGCTGTATGAAGTCCAGATACACAAGGTATTCTTAGTTCAACTTCTTGCCCAGGGTTTCTATTGTGGAGGTTGATTTTTCCACGGCATATCTAGCTTAAAGCTAGGCTGGAAATCACTACATTGCTCCAGCAAATTCTGTGACTGTAGATTGAACACACCCCAAATCAATGAGTAAAAGTTTTTAATGGAGTATATCTTTCTACATGTGCATAAATTATAAAGGGGAAACAGCTGTCTGAATTAGTTATATTTGGGTGAGTGGGTAGGTGGGTGGTTGGTTGGGTGGTTGGTTGAGTGGTTGATTGTATCAGCCTTATAAGCCATGACTTTAAATTTCATTCAGTGTTGTACAAACTTTCATCAAACAGGCTGTCTTCTCAGAATCAGTGAGGCAACATTTGTCTTTGTTAGAAGAGAATGTCAAGTTTGGTTTGAAAAACACGTACACACACAAAAGCATCAGTAGCACATGGTATGACGCTTTCTGTATGTTTTGATACCAGGTTTTATGGTTTTTGGGGGGTGTGGGTTTGCCTTATTTCACTCAGGAATGTCCAACAGAATAGCTAGTGTTATTAATATTTACAACGCTCTGGTCATTTGTGCTTCTTCATTGACTGCAATTTGCTAGCCATAGACTTTTGGTTTTGCTCCCTTGTAGACATTCACAAAATTCTCTCTTGTGGTCCCTTTATGGTCTTAAAGGCCCATCCCATTCCTTCAGAATATTTAGCACATGACTGCAATGCCCCCATACATGTCCACCTGACTGTCCCCTGTGCCTCAAGCAAAGCTGGCTGCCCAGATACTCCACCTGGTGAACATGGTGGACATGCTCTTCCTCTCATCAGAGCGGCTGCACCTGTGGGATAAGCTCAAAGGCAGGTGTAAGGACAGTAGCGACTGCCTAAAAAAAAGTGAGTTTGATTCAGACAAACTGAAATATTTGCAGGTTTAGTACATTAGAGTACATTAGACAATGTTTCTTGTCAGACTCATCTAAAAACTTGTCTTCAACTACTGAAAAATGATGTTCATAGGTATATTGCATCCCATTAAGCAAATACACTGGCCAGGTGGATTTTAGAGAACCTATACCAAGAGTCTGGGTTTATGGCACGTGGTCAGAGGAATTACTTATACCAGCTGACTGTAAAGGGCCCATATTAAAATTGAGGCAAATTAGTCTTTTAAACCTGTGTGAAGGAAAATCTTGACTGCATCATCATTAGAGTTATTTACATTATAAAGAAGAGTATGATAGTCAAAATCAAAAAAATTGTACATGATCCAGGTCCAAAAACTTATTTTCTTGCTATGTGCAATTAATAAGGACATAAAACCTTGAGTGCTTAGATACAATTAGGTCAACCTGTACTCTTATTGAAACAAAAGCCTATGAGGTTTGAACCTTGAAATAAAAACATTCAGGTTCCTACAAAGGTGTAGCACGTTCACATAACAGTTGTCGGCCTGCATGGTGATGGCAGTGTCAAATATCTTGGATATTAATGTTGTACAGCACTGTCTATCTGGTGTCACAAGAACAATGTCTCAGAGGTTTTCTTGTCCTTTCCTAGTGGTTAGTCTCCTCAAAAATACATACAAAACATATAAGCATGCATTCCTCTAGAGTTGTAACCACAAGCCAAAAAATGTGTAGAAATCACAAGAACTCAATATATTAATTTCAGCCTGAGCAATTTACTGAAAAATTACCCATTCACTTATGCCAAGCCTCTTCAAAATACTAATATAACAAGCATTACATCTTATCTGTGTGAGCTGAAATCATTACATAAACTTCCAAACAGCGAGTCAATATAGCAAAGGAGAGAAAGTGAATTCTCAGAATTATCATCTAACTTCAGAAACAGCTTTTTTCTTGCTTCCTTTTTGAATTACAACTGACTTTAGAGTTACTGTAAATTATATTAATTCAGGCAAAGTGTGGCGTTTTTATGGCTTTGCCATAAAAAACCTAGCAGTTGTTTTCTCTGGGACATTTTCTGTAGTAATAGTAATAGTAATTCAATTTTCAAGTAAGCAGACTGAATTCAATACACCTGAATACAATAAATTACTTTGCTTCCTAGCATTTGAAATGAGATGTTCATTCTCAGAAAACTATATTCATTCCACTTTTATCAATTTTCAGACTACTTCTTCTTCATCAAAGTCTTAGGAAATCATTAATGAAAATTAAAATCCAATCTACAGGAATATTGGCAAAGCTTTTGCCTAGCGCAAGCCAAGGGGTCAGGATTTGGTTCTTTGTGTAAGCCTAAAAAATCACAGTGGCTTTGAAGCAACAATATTTCTGTAGTGAAAATTACATGGTGATTTTGTTACATGCTGTCTCCCATGGTGCTTAAGAGAATAAAAGGTTTTCTTTGCCGATGATCATTAGAAATTCTAAATCTTAAATCATAAAAACAACACCTAACAAATACAGTTTTGCACTAGCCAAGGAATGCAGAAAATAACATCTCATTAACTGTAAATCTTGGCAAAAAAGAGAAACAGAGCCTATGATTCCTAACAACAGCTTCTGTGCAGCAGCCATCAGATCATACTGAAAAGCACAATAGCTCTAAAATTTAGTTGTATGTATGCCCATATAAACATTTTGGTATGATACGATCATTTGAGTACTCCAAATTCTATGGTTATAGGCTTATGCCAGCCTTTAAAAGATTAGCGGCTGTATTTTAGACTAATGAATTCCACTTACTTTTAGTTTTGAAAACTTTATTAACATGCTTTAAAAGGTGTTATTCTCCTATGCAGCTTTTTATTGCTTCCATGTTTGGCATGATTTTGGTATGATAGTGCTAAGTAGGCACAGCAACATTTTGTTATGTGAGCAAAACCAAGTTTGAGGCTGGTCTGTGCAATCCCCCACACACCTCAACCTAGACACCTGCAAGTGCATAAAGGCAGCCTTGTCTGAGTCATTAGGTTGCCTCACTGCTGCAAACACCCTCTCATGACTGAGTGATGTGGCATGGAAGGACCTTCAAAGAAACATAAGCATGGCAGGCAAACACCTACCCTTCCATGAAACTCACCCCATGTGGTGGGAATCATGCAATGCACAGCTCTGATTCGATCTCAGGAGCTCCAGAGAGGTGCAGATACCATCATGCTGTCATGTTCTGTCCCTCTGGCGAGCACACATATCAATCCTGGGTATTCATCCATCAAGGCTGGATGACTCCTTTTCAGGCTACAAGACATCTCAAGTGAGCACCTAAAGTAAGCTGTCTGTACCTAGACCTAAAAGGCAAGCACTTTGGTGAAAAAAGTCAGGTTTTGTCCTTGCTTCTGTGTTTCTTGAAACTGAATATAGGAGAAAATTAAAACCAGACAGGTCAAAAATACTAGGGACACTTATTTTAATAAAATGGAGAAAGCTGAAAATAGCAAGCATGAAACCCACGGCATGAGATAGCTACCATTTGTTTTGTGTAAAAATACTCTGGCACTTAAAACTCCAGAAAGCTCTCACCATGACCTTTCCTGCTCTTTGCTGATGTGGTACTGAGACCTCCTTTATCTGCTGAAGATGTGCTAAATAGCAGTCAAGATCTTCTTTATGACATGGGCAAGAAAAGGGCAATTTCTTACCCGTTTATAATGAAAAAGGTGAAGAAGTAGGACTTCAAGAAAACCAATAGAAAACAAGATGTTAAGTCCTCTCCAATCCCTGTGTTAGTGGTCTGCATTTGCCATACATCTTCATTTTAACCTGTGGAATAACTTCAACTGCTTTCATTTTGAATGTTAACATTCTGGGTTTTATTCCTCATCTGGTTGCTTCTGGGTTTGCCTGTTTGGAAAGACCTGCCAGCAGAATCAACTGGAAAATGAGCAGACAAATAAGAGGGAACAACATGAGGAAACAAAACCATCTGGGTCACATTTTCCGGAGTAAATTTTAGTAAATTATGACTAAGTCTGCCACACCACACAGCTTTACATCAGATTGGAAACTAGCCCAAGTTTTAAAATTTTTATACAGACTCTTCCTTATGTATCTTTCTCACAAAACAGTTCTGAATAATCTTCTAATCCCTTGTTACTGTTACCAAATATGCAAGCTTTCCTTCTAAAGTGTTAAAGGTCTTTCCTTATCTAAGGGGTACCAAAGCAGGATCATGAACCTTAGCATCTATTCACCAAGATCACATGCATATACATGGTATGGCATTCAAGATAGTTGTTAATTATTTCTTTCTGCCAAGAAATTAAAATAGTCAAGTGCATTTGCTAAAAGAAAAATATAATCTACCCTATAATTAGCTTCTTAAGTAGCATGTTTCAATAAACGTGCCCCAGCAAGATGCTTTGCCATCAACATAAAACAATTTAAAACATTTTGAAAAAAAGCATATTGAGAAAGAGAATGCAAGAAAGATAATTAAAATCAATTGGGAATGTGGTAATGTGATTCTGAAAGAGCAATAACCTAAAGACAGGAATGGATTCAGTTTAATGAGAGAAATCAAACATGTCTGCTGTCTTTATAACAAATTATACATAAGAGCAATAGCCAAAGTTTGGACTAGGTCATATATTTTATTAAAAACCCGTATGGCATGATGATCCACTATGACAAATAGTGGTGGTGGTTTATTGCTGTGGTTTGTAGATGGGAAGATTTTTATTTAATTGGACATTTTCCATCATGTTCAGGACAAGAAAGTGTTTCTAACAATTTCCTTTTAGTCATTATTTTGGCTTTATGATATTTGAGTAAAAAAAAAAAAGCAGTGAAGTAATATAATTTAATAAGATGTGCTACTTGTTGTTTGTTTTAGGATAGGTGATCCTTATCACCTGTTAAACATCAGCATACCTCATACTGGACATTTGGAAAATGTAACTGATTGCCCAATGTCAAGTCCAAACTCAAAGTAGTATCAGATGTGCTACTGTTCTGGGGCAACGTGGCAGCAAGTGCACTGATTAGATTATAAAGAAGTAATTTTCTTCTTCTTTCATTGGTACCACTGGGATCTGTGCAAGAGGGACAAGAAAATCCACGTTCCCACACTGTGTGATGAGGAATGTGCAAGCTGCATGGGTATTAATGAGCATGCCTCTGTCCTTCATAGGGAAAGTTCATGGTGCTCTGGGGATGAAACCAGGCAAAGTTTACAGATCAGCAACTTGTCAGCCCCAACCTCCACATGAAATTAAATGCAGATAAAACAAATAGAATGTTTTAAGGAAATGGAAATACCAAGTGCTGGAATTTCCTGGCTATATACAGCTGGATTTATTTCAAGCTCTGTGGACATGGAAAAAAGTATGAGCTCATAGTCCCTGTATGGGAAATGTGATATTGGTAAGGGAAGAAAACAGAGTTATAGTCTCTTCTCTGTGGCAACTGCCTGCATGATTATCCATGTCAAAGGCAAGGAAATAGTTCCAACAAGAATAGCTGGTCAGTCACAGTTTTGAGAAGAACATGAGCAAGAGTATGTACCCAGTAAGCAATATGGATGAGGCTTTCTGGGACTGCTGAGAGGCAGGGGGGAAATAAAACCACATGGAAGCAAGCTGTGCTATGACCCTTGCCTTGGCTGTGTGTAGTTTTCTAATGTAAAAGTAGGCTATGTGACTTACTGATTTTAGTGTGCAGTGAGGGGTCAGCTTGAATTAAAAAAGGGATGAAATACTAAGACAGGAAAATATCAGGTCCATGGGTCTATGACCGCAGCAAGGCAATGTCAGAGAAGGGACTGCTCTAAGTGGTAAGTCCAAAGGGACTAAGTTTCTGTTACCTCACATTCAAAATTAGTTGATGCTTTTTGCTCTAACCTCTGTGTGTGTGGCTCCTCCATCTGTAAAACAGATGGTCCTCTCACAGGATGTGCCTAACACAGCCTCTCAGGTCTGAGCTGCAGTGTGGTTTGGAAGAGGATCTCCCAATCCTTCCCACTTGCCATGCTTTGGTTTGCATTCCTGCACTCTTCTGCAGCACTCAGGTCAGTTGTCTTTGGGTGAGATTAAACTGGAAGGTTGCTTTGCTGGTGCCTCTAGCTAATGTCCCCCAACTGCTCACAGGTATTCAAAACACGCTGAAAAGACATAGCAAATCCCCTGGAGTGTGAGCATTAGGTCATCAGCCCCCTCTCTGTTACACAGACTCACTAGCACAGACACAGATCTCTGCAAAAATGATGCTGCAAAATAATGAGTTGCAGCAGTAATGAGCAAGAGAAAACTGTATGGGAGGAAATTAACAATTTTTCCTTCAGAGCAAGGTTTGCGTGGTGCAGAGAAAAACTATCACATGCCAGACACGAGAAGGAAAGTATGTATTGCATAGCTGCTCCTTAAATGGGCAACTTACACTCTTTGTGCACTGACTGAGGTGGGTGTCTTGGAGAGAAATCACATACACTCGTGTAACTAAAGACTGTCTGGAGGCAAACACTGACGAGGTCAAATTAAAGTTGCACAGACCACCTTAATTCTGGCATTTCCTAAGTCTCAAGTGGTTGACTTTACAACCTTAATAATGTTCTTTTAACATAGTTTTTGTGTGTGTAATAAATTATATGCCCTTCTCACTTTCAGTGCTCTTCTCACCAGTAATGCTGTTGGACTCTGGTCCTTCATTATGAAAACAAATATTGGAAATTATTGCTGTTGTTATTGAAACCAGATGTACAGCTCTTGTTGGCATTTATTTGTATAGTGTCAAACTCTGGAACATTCAATTTCAGGGTAGTTATTGAACAAAAATGAGCAATATAACTGCTAGTGAAATGTAAGTACTTGAAAGGCCTAGAAGCTGTCTCTTTCCAGAAAAGTTTATAATTTTCATTTCATATGAAAACATTCCCACAAATGACTGTGCAAAAATGACCCAGTCACACATTTGTATCAGTATATAGAGTAATACAAAGTAAGAGAGAGTCAAGATTAAAGAATTTGGGCCCAAATATGTAAAGTACTAAATCTGCCCTGAAGAACACGCTTCTGCCTCATGGGGGAAAAAACATGATGTTCCAGGTAAACTCAAAAGGATAAATGTAAGGCAAAGACCTTATTCTTGCTTCAGCTTATTTCAGATCTCAGGTGTAAGGCACCTTGAAGGACAGAATTTCTCCCCATCCCCTGCCAAGGGATATGCATGCTTCATATTTAGAGGTCTAGTCTTTGAACATCAAGTGGCAGGTGAAAAATATTGCATCTTGTCTGTTCTATGCTGTCACTGTTCATCCTGATCTCACCAGCAATTAAACACAGTGCTTGGGGGGAAGAGGAGGTGGGGGGTAAGGAAGAAAAAATAGGAGGTAACCATTAACAAATCCTTAAAGTAATGTTATAGCTTCATATCTAAATAATCAAAAATTAGGAACTCCCAGAACTAAACGGGATACACCGACATCAATTACGTACTTTTTTAGGGTATTTTAGTATGAACTTTCAGATCACTATCAATCTTACAACTTTCCTACAGGATTCCTACCTGAGTTAATGCACATAGTGCATCATGTTCTGCGAGTCATCAAGGCTGTGCTGCAAATTAAGATATATTAAAGGGTTAATCTGCAGCTGTAACTGCAGCCAGGGAATGCCTGTGTCCTGGGTGTGCAACACTAAAACCTAAAAGCTATGTAAATTAGCCCACAGGCTTCACAGATTGCATGACTTTTCTTGTAGAGGTTAGGCTTTAAGTCACTTAGATGACGTATCCACAAGCTTGGATATCAGTATGCTTTCATCTCAGAGAGCTGTCAAGAAAATCCATTTATTAGCAGTTGTCTCCCCCTTATGCACTGTAGTAAGAATGGTGCAGCAAAAGCAGCTGAAAGAATAAACATTCACGGAAGACATATGGAAAGGTAGATGCAGAGTAACATAATTCCACGCTCTGCATGAAGAGCAAACAACCCTGTTTCCTGAGAGCTTTTGCCACTTAAACCCTTCTCTTGCATAGGTGGTTTTCAGTGTACAAGTCCCAGGCTCATGCAGCACACCCATCTGCTGAGAATCTGTTGGTTGAAACAAATGACATATATAAGGGGAGGCTGGACAAAGCATTATATGTACAGATAAGCATCTTTTCAGTTAGTCTATGTCAGCCATTACTACTAAATTAGTCCCAGCTTCATTATTCTTGAGACTTTGAATTCCTGAACACCTTCTATTCATTTTTACAGGCTGCTGTTTCTGGCCAGGGCACTGCCAATCAGTCTAATCATCTAATACTTGCCTTAGTTTATCAGCCTTCCATCTCATTCAGGAGAGCAAGGGCAACCTATTGATTGACTGATTTCATCTCCGTCCTCCTGACATTCCTTGGATTTCTTACAGCAAAGAACAGACTTCCCCCCTCAGAAACCAATTTGGAATTTAAACAAGACTTCAGAGAGAGACAGGTTCAAAATGGCATGGACTTCTATTGGCAAGGTAATCCCTCAATACTTCTGACAACTGCAGAGAGGAGGCAACATCTGAAACAGGGAACAGTGACCAGTTATTTATTGAAGAAAAATGCAGTCCATTTCAAAAAGTATTTTACTGTAACCTAAAATGTCCATCTGTTGAAAGGTTTAAAGGAAGAAAGAGGGGGAAAAAAGCTTTTTGAGTGCAGCTGTAAGGAAAATACGCCCTGTTAATTTATAAAGTTTTTTTTATTTTATTGTGCATATATAATGTATGTCCTCAAATTACAGCATAGGGGGAAGCTTTTAAATAAAAAATAGTTATTTTTGTCATTTTTTTATTAATATTGCAAAAGGATACTATTTTTACCGCAATAAGCAACCATGCCAATGGAAAATAGTGAGAAGAAAAAAATATATTGTCTGGCACTGGTTGCCATAGTAACAAGCTGAAGTTCAAGGAGAAGTGGAGAATCTGAATTCTGTGGCAAGGTAATGAATTTAGCATCTACAGGAACAGAAATGGATTTTCTGTCACAGCCTGTAAATCAACCACAGGAAACCAACAGGCAGGAGAAATTTTGGAATGGTTTATATCTGTTTCAAATGTATGAAAAGTGTATCAAAATTAATTCTCAGAGCTTTGTCTTCCAGGGCCTTGCCTTTCTTTCTGTTCAGACCAACAGACTGAAAAAGAAGCTGATGTTTGTTATTAAGGCAAAGGCAGAAGCCTTGCAATGTTCTCAGTAAGCCCCTTGAAGTCAGCAAACACCATCCTTGAGAGAGCTGCTTTAACACACTCACTTTCCACAATGCACTCAAACCCCAAAGGTCAGACTGGAGTCCAATCATACAAGCCAGCTTTTGAGATTCTTTTCAAGACGTTTCCTTATAGAAATGCATGATGCAGGTGAACAAAGGGAGTGAACATGAAAATATTTGAGGTACGCAGCTCAGCATCGAGGAACATTGGTCTGCCCTGAAAAACCCAGCAAACAGCAGCTGTGTGGCTGCTGGCACACCAAGGAGGGATGGGCTTTGAACTCTGAGCTGGTGTCTCATGACCACTGCCTGCAGAAAGGCTGCACATGGATTCAGGCTGCCTGCAGAAGTCTCGGAAGGGATTTGGGGCAATGATGTTCATGCCTCAGTTAAATATCTAACCTGTTCTCATGCTTTCTCAGCCTTTTGCTAATGGCTTGTTGAGCTCCAGGATGACCTTGTCTTTGGCCACAATTTTTATGCCTCAGCAATCCAGACAGTATCAGGAAGAAAAGTATAGGAATAAAGAGGTCTCACAACAGTAGGATCCAGCTAACCGTCTTCATGCTCTCTGTGCCTTTAAAAACATGAAAAATGAATAGCTTCCCTTTCTACCTCCTATATTGGAGCGCATGGAATACACCCTGGGGAAAGGGAGCAAAAAAAGCTCTTAAATAAAAAGAATTATAACAATGCATTACAGTTAATTATCCATAATGGGCTTCATTCCCAGTAAATCGCACCCATGTAACTCAGATGCAATTCTTCCAAAGTCAGTGAAGATAAAGCAGTGTGAAATCACCATGAGCAGAGAATACAGTTTAAAAAAAATAAAAGAAATAGAAAACAAAAAAACACTCTATAAAAAATAAAGTAGAGGAAGATATTAGACAAAGAAAAGTTTATATTTTATTTGGATGTCTTCTGCATAAGACAAAGGAATGCACCCCTTTTACTGTAACACAGTACACAGATTCTGTTATTGTAGAGGGTGCACATGGAAGATCTGTTATCTCTAGATATTCTCTTTGACTACCAACCATGCAACTGAATCCTAACTAAACATGAAATAACAGTTTAGGAGTTAAAATATTTCACGGAATTTTATGTAACTTGCTGATTTTGACTAATTCTTGTTAAAACCCTCCTTTGCTTCCACACAAGAATCACAACCACGGACAGCATGAATTCTCCTGATGTGCATTTGTAACTTTCTTGGAACAAAATAAATAAAATTTTTAGATGCAATTGAAACTTATAAATTAAAACATCTAATATCAGAGCTATTTTTTAAGATTGATTATTATTACTTTTTTCACTTAGTTATCAAATTCCAGAGGGTAAGCCCATCTTTGGCCATCTATTAGAAAACAAACAATATTTTTGTTCCAACTGCCTCATGTTTTGTTCTGTTTCTCCAGATTGCTATTCCACTAGGCACTGGTTTAATGTAAGTGGACCTCCCAAGTCATGTCAAATCAATCAGTGAGAGTCTTGAACTCATATTTAAATATTGGGAGTCATGAGATTAATTGCAAATGGTTTCAAGACTCCTGGTGATCTGTGACCATTTGGAAAAGAAGAGAGGAAACACAAAAATACACATTTCAAAAGCACTTCTGTGCTGGTTTGGACATCTATAGAATAAAAGATGTGCTAAATCCCATAGCCATACTTGTATTTTTTCTCTCTTCTGGGAGAAATCTCTCAAAAACCTCAGCCCCCTCCTCCTTTTATAAATATATCTGGTTTGGGGCAGTAATGGTGTCTCACATTTCTGCAGATTTTTTCTAAAATTCCAAGTAAATATGAAGATAGTAGGAAATCATTATTTCAATTACTACTCCTGCTGTAAGTATAAGGCTCTGTCTGACAAACAGTGCATGACTTCCATTCACATAAACTTCTCTTGGAGTGAAAAATAATAAATCAATACACATAGAGATGCTTTTGATCATAATTGAAGCAGTAAAGTATTAATTTCTAATTAAATCTGTTCAGTCATTCTTACTGTCTTCTCATCCAGTGTGCCATGAATGACTGTAATAACCCATTTGTATTAGAGTAAAAAACAATCAGATACATTATTTTCTTTTTTTACCAAGTGATTTTTCTGCAAGAGCCATCCTTGATTCCAGTAAGAGTGTGACTGTACAGATTGTCATGGCTCATCTGCTGAAGCAGTGGTGGGAACATGTGCAGTATTGTCACCAAACCCACTGTCATATCCAGTGTCATGTCAAACCACAGCCTCAGGCAAAAGGGTGGAAGATCTGATTGGGAACCCAGCTCTCTCTCATCATGGATGAGATTTCCAAGAAGTGTGGAGCACGCTACATGACTTCCTCCAGTACCTTTGTGAATTGAACCCAGTATATTCCTTTCATATATGTAATAATACAAAAGAAAGCACGATCAGCTATTTTGGGCTGGGTTGTTTTTTTTTTTTTGTTTTTAAATTATGCACATTTTGGTCAGTCTTAGCAGATGACTTTCTCAATATTTTTTTGGTTCAGTCACCAAAAATCTTTATCATATCAAAAATACACATGAACCCTTCTCTGAAAAATCTCTCTTTGACTACAGCTCACTAATTTTTCAGTGCAAATATATTTACAATTAGAAACTATTCTCCCTCCCCATAAGTTCTCTTCAAATAGCAGGGCAGAAGAGACTTATTCTGGAAGGGCTCATTGCATGAATGATTGGCCTCTATTTATAGTCTGCAGAAATATAACCTGCATGTTTGTGCTGTCCTCATTCACTTGAGAAATCTTCCTTTCTGCTAATAATTCCTTGAAGTAATTACTGTTTGAGGAGCCAAAGTGTGTTATGCAGCCAATTCCCTTCACGAGGCATAATGCACAGCAGCAAAGCTCCAGGAGACCGCTGAAAGGCATCCTGAAACTTCACGGTAGTGGTAGGAGGGAAAGGGAGGACACCTGGCCCTTCTGGCATTCACCTAGAACTGCATGGTTATGTGCAGAGAGTGGGAAAGGGGAGCAGGGAGACAGTTATAGTCAGTCTGGTTATTCTTCCATTTAATCTTTGATCACCTCGAAGGGATTTGTGTGATTTGGCAATTTCTTAGCTGTTGGAGATGACAGGGTAGCCAAGAGTCATTAGTTGTCTGGGTTCTGTAATGCCGCAATTCTGTTTTCCTTGATCCTTCCCAGAGCTCATTCCTGTCCTTTTCCCTTTGAAAGGAGGCCTCTGCAAAAGGACCAAATTATCTGACTTTCCAAAAAGAGTGTTCTCGTTACCCAAGCTAGTTCAGGCAGAGGTAGCTCAGCTGCCCACAGCACACAGCGTTGTGATGTGCTGCAGGAGTCAGTGCTGCTCCCAAAGACCTGAAAGCTATTCACATATCTTCCTGGCATTCCTAGAGCTTTATCCCACAAATCCCCTTGAAAAGAGTCTGTCCACACCAAGGATTACACAGAGCTAGGATAACCTAGCAGAGCAAGCCACACACCTGCAGAGCTCATTACCAGCATTCCCAACTCATGACTAGGTAGGACTGCTTTACAATTGCTCCTTAGTCTCTTAAGGACTGTCAGGGAGCACAGCATGCAAGCACAGGCAGGGTCCCTGCTGACACATCCACAGGTTCAGTGCTTCCCAGACATTGCTGGTTGTAGAAGACCAGTGATCAGAGAGGACAGTCACAGACCTTACGACTGAAGAGTAAGGAAGGAAAAATATCTTCAGAATCACAAAGCTAGACATGCAGCTTCAGTTCTAACTGAAGTTCTTCTTCCCTAACATTTTAGTGCATGCCCTTTAAACATAACCATCCTTTTATCTAGTTTGTGTACACTAGAAGAAAATGGTTGCAAATAGTATGGTGGGGGAAAGAGGTGTTTAAGCATCTCCTGTCACAGTTTTAAGCAGCATCTTTAAGGAGACAACATAAAGCTTATCTTACAATAAGCTTTAACTTTCTAACTCCTGAAGTATTGACAGCCATGTAACTGAGTAAGGAAACAGATCTCTGATGAGGTTCTGTCTGTAGCACACACTTTAAGGGGCAAACACTTTAGGAAGACCATATGGACACTCTATATCCAAAAGTACCAATAAACATCAGTCCAAAGACCTCTGCTAAGAAAGCAGCATTGACACAGTCTCTTACAAAGCTGGAGGAAGCCATGTAGTGAACAGATTGTTTACATTGAATGATTTAACCATTATCTCACTTGAGAAACAAGGCAGTATCCAGGATGTTTCAATCTCTACTTGACATCAAAGGTGAGAGGTACTAGTTTAAATCTATCAGTGTAAATCTGGAGGGCTTTTGCTTGCTGACTGCTTTAGAGACTAATGGAATACGGCTGTTACTGTGTTCTACAGAGCCCTGAGCAGAGATCAGAGAGCGTGTACAGTCCCACCAGTACAGATGTTGTGTGCAGTCAGTGGAAATTCAGTCAAATACTTGTAATTGCGAAAGTAATTAAAGCTCATTACCGAAAGTAAACATAACTGCCAAAGTTAGTGCTCCTGAAGGAGTAAGTGGCATTCCTCACTTATTCTCACTGGAACCAGAGGAGATCATTACGACACAGATAAAATCTGGGCTGACAGGGGAGGAGTACTTTAATGAGGAAATAGTTACAAGAGATGTGAATATGTTTATATATGTAAATTGTGAAATTTAAAAAAAAATAATAGTGAAAGTGGAATGTATTCCCAGGAGGAGAGCGGAGGGGAAGGGAGGGGAGGGTAGGCGAGGCGAGGCAAGTCTTTCATGGCAGCAGAAATGAATTGATATTGTAAAGAAACATAAACAGTCCCACTGGACTGCCCACTCATGCTGCACATCTAACATACTAACATGGAGAGTGGGGAAAAAAGTCTGATGGATCTGTAAAGCACTGAGCAGCAGGAAGCTGGGCTGCCAATTTCAAAAATGGGAATTGATACGATCCAATATCACAGGTTCCAAAGCGACTTCAAAGTAGTTAGTCTAGAAATCTTTTTACTTTATTCATTAAGCCACAACTTCTAGCTCTTTAGGCAGTCCCACTGCTACCAAGTGAGAAAAGGGGGCATTAGGTGGGATTTTTTCTGTATACCATTGGTTTCATTTGGGAAACTATGCTTCCATGAGAGCAAAAGAAAACAGTTTTTTAGGTTCAGCATCTTCTCTGGATCAAGAAGCAAAATTTAAGCAGTGCATTTAGAGGCAAACCAATGCACTATATATACACCTATATATAGGCCCAGGTAGGTACACATATAAGCACCTACAGGTTTGTATAAATGTATATGATCAAACCACATATAAAGGAAAGCCTTCATAGATACACACACATCTCCACCCGCATCCATCTCTACAATTATACCTATACATGCCTATATACACATCTACACTTTATGTTACATGCATAGATGGCCATGTGTGAAGGGATGTGTGTAGTCATGCACAAAATGTCAGGTACACTTGTAAGTTCCTGTTGTGATCACTGGAGTTAGGACAGATGCCTGAACACAGCTGTCCACGATGATCTGAGGTATCCTCTGCTCTCCAAGGGAGCCACACAGGTCTGGCAGATGTGACACAGGTCTGGTAGATTCATGGCTTTTTGAACTGATCCCTCTGGGCGATGATTTTGACAAGTTCCAAATTGTATTGCATGCTTACGTTTAGACAGCTAAAACCAGCTCCCAGCCAATGCCTTCTCCAAAGCTGCTCAGCTGACCCAGAGTGAGCATCACTTGTTCACCTGAAGAACTCTCGAACCTCCATTGGCTGTCCTGCCTAAATTCCCATTGACTGGTAAGGAAGCTTAAACAGCCAGCACGCATATTGACACCTATATGAAAACAGCAACACTTAGCAGTCCTAACCTCAAACAGAATCCCAGCTATTAATACAGATGTATGAATTCTCTCATTAACTTGGAAAGAGTTGTAGCTGTTTGTCCAGCTCATGGCATTGAAGGCACATAGCGGAGTGCATACCACTTCAGCTCTGCAAAAACTGTACCTGCTGCAACTGTAAGTGGAAAAACAATTTTGGGTATTTTTACATGTTTTTCAGTGATTGACCAGTTGTATACCTTGACTGATTTTTGCAGTTTACCTACTGCAACATGCAGGCAAAAGGCAATCATCTTGTCATAGCTAAATTTATCCCACTATTGCCCTGTTCTGGATCACTTTTCTGTTTCTTTCACACCTGAGTACTTCTACTATGCCTTGGAGAAAAGAACCATTTTCATTTCTGAGAGAAAATGAAGTGTTTTCTCAATGCTTTGTTTATGGCAGTTATAACGCTGTTGACATTTTTGTATTGAATATTTTACTGTATTTAAATTCCTTCTCAGCTTCAGAAAGCTCTCTTTAAAAACACAGCAAATCCATCTGAATTTGGTCCATTCAGACTATTTATCAAATTTACTGCTTAGGATTTTTTGTGCTTAATTCTTTAACATAGTTCAGAAACGTGTTGTTCTTACATATCCTGGAAATGTAGGGGTCGCTTTAGCAGCTGCTCCATGAGGAAGCAATCCCCAATGCACCAGGGGCTGGACTGACCACAGTGGCTGCAGAAGACACCTCTATTGGGAGGCAGGAATTCCTGTTGGTACAGTCTCTCTGTTGTATCTCTGCAATAGCTCACACTGTCAGGGAATAAGAATTTTCCTTTCTGTGCACAGTCGTTTCCCACTTTCATGTAAAAAGAGCTGCCATCATGACTTCATCCAAAAAAACAAGCTTCAAAAATCACAAATTCTCTATGTGACTAAGATGAATCTGGCCTTGAACACCTTCAAGGATGGGGCATCCACAGCTTCTCTGGGCAACCTTTTCCAGTGCCTCAGAGCAAATTTTTTTCCTACTATCTAAACTAAACCTACTCACTTTCAAATTTAAACCATTCCCCCTTGCAAGTGACCACCAAAGCACAAGGGGAAAGTGATTAAAAACCATTTAATCAGTTCTTTCAGCACTTTTTCTAAGTGCACAGTTCTTCAGAAAACCACAATTTTTCAAATAAATCATCCTGAATTTAAATATTCTCCAAGAAGAGCAGCAGATGTGTAGGAGGGTGAAATAATCTTGTTTTACCACCCAGCCAGGGCCTCAGTGCAAGTGCTGCAGCTAAAGACTGATTGAAACCCAGGTTAGTAAACAGCTTTGGGACTGCAAACTACCTGACACAACATATGCTGTACTCACAGATCCTGTTAAAATACTTCATGTATGAAAATGGTGCCTGCTCCCTGCCTGCCAGTCCAGCTATCTGGTCATTTTTAATTTATAACCAAGTGTGGCTTTATGAGCCAGTGAATTCAGGTTATTATTCAGAGCACAGGTTTTAAAACATTCAGGTTACCATGCTTAAGAAACAGGCCTTGTTTTAGAATGAAAATATAGGAAAGGGACAGTAAAGGGTCTCACTCTTTATTTGGTCCTTGCCTTTTAGTCTGACAGGACATGTGAGAACCTCTTTAGCAGGGTGGCAAGGTGTTGGAGTGAAGGCGTGGATACCTGCCCTTACCAAGCCTGGTGCTCTCCCTCTCCTCTGGTGAGTTGCAGAACATCAACTTGCTTCTCTTTCACTGCTTCATTTCTTTTCTCTGCACCCACTGAGAAGCCTTAAAATACAAAGATCACACCTAATTATTTTTTAATTATAATTTTTCTTTCCATCTCTCAAAAAAAATTTTGAAAGCTAGTTTTTTAGGTTTGGATTGTACTTCTAGCAATATAATTCTTTGTAAATATTCTCGTGTCCAAACTATTAAAGGGTTGTGAAGGATCATATCTCACTCACTTCAGTAGAAGTTCAGATACCAAATAGCTCCAAAGGTTTGGGCCTTTTTCTCTGCACTCCCTTTATATTTGTCTGCCTCTGCCCTAAAGCTGCTCCGGAAACAGGAAAAGCAGCACAAAACCTTGGAGCACTTTCAAGAGGTGGAAAGCACAGGCATCTAAGAGAATGCACCATATCCTCAAATCACAGAGCCTCAGCACTGTCCCTGACCCATCTGCACATCCCTCCTTATAATCTTGTTCCCAAGCATCTCCTCTGGGAGCCATACTCCTGCTGGCTGACTTCGTTTGCAGCTGCAGAACCTCAGCCCTGGGAAGGGGTTTTGGTGAGCTACCAGCTGCTGGGCTTTCCTGTTGTTAATTCTCAGGGTAGCCAAGAGTCTGTCAACAATGACCTGAGCTGAATAGTCTATAAACATAATCTGTCCTGCATTACAATGTCCTTCTCCAACCTGGAATACCCAGGGAAGAAGAGATAGGATGGAGCAGTAGGACGGCTGCTCCAGGAAACCAATGAGACAGGCTTAGGGCCAGGGTAGGTTTGTAAATGTTAGATGGCTGAGTTCCATTCCATATGCCATGCGTGTAGGTCTGTGCCTCACACACAGAGCAATCCTGGGGCTTCTCTCTGGATCAACACAGTGGATGTGATCCCTGGCCCACTGCACTTTGAAGCTGGGCCTCACAGAGCCAGGGGGTCACTGATTTTCAGAGCTACTAAGCATGATCCACCTCACTCCCCATCAGGTCACATGTTCCACTTCCACCCAATTCCACTCTCACATGCCCAGACCTCCTTCTATATTCCAAACCATATCCAGCCACCACAGTGAGAGGCATAGGAAAAAAAAGTCTTTGGGTGATCTGCCTGGGAATCAGATTTATACTTTTTTTTTTTTTTTACAGAAACAGACTAAAACAAGGATAGAAGATGCTCAGGCCTCAGTCTCACTGGTTGGCTCATTTGTTTAAAAAGTAGAAATAAAAAACCTCATCTGAGAAAAGCCACTTGGCATAAAAATCTCAGAAAACAGAAGGAGAAGAAAATGCACCAGGACTCTTGTTTCGTTTTTGTCCATTGACTCTATTGATTGCAATAAGAGTATCCGATTCTAATGCAGAGATTTTTATCTATTAAGTTAAAGCATTTCTTGAAAATAGAGCCCTACATAAGATGAAAATACTTTTTCTTTTGGTGGTGGATGGTTTAAGACCTAATTAATTCCTATCCTAAGGCCCTGTTATCTGGGACTCATTCTAACAGAAGCACATTTCACTCCCATGTCCATGAAGCTGAAAAGATTGCTTAGCTCAGTTTTCTACAGAGCTTGATTCACTCTGCCCCAAGCTGTCAGGCACTGCAGTTGCCTATCATCATCTAACCAGGCAGGATGTGCTCAGTTATGCATTTGGAGCATCATATCTGAATTTTTCTGCATTGAAAACAGACTTTCTCATTATCTGAGGGGCGGAGTGACCCTGAAAGAGTTGGATGATCTTCTTTATTTATATAGAAATGTAGTAAGCTGCTTACCAGATGGACTTGTTTGCAAGCTTGCCCACTTCTGACATGAATCAATTCATTTACAAGGAGATTTTCTGGAAACCAGCAAGCCCCCAAAAAGGAAAACCAACGTGATACCAGTACTGCCACCTCGTGTAGACTCTGACCATTGCAGTTTTTTTTTTTACAGAAACTTTACATTTTAGTAGAACTGAGTGAGTGACACAAAAGTTATTAATGGAGCAGATCCTTTAAATAGCTGCACACAATACAAAGCATACTATTACCCTGTTATCCTTCCAGATCTCATCCTTCAACGTCAACATCTGCCTCATCAAAAAGTACTCTTGGATCTGATTCATAAGTGGACTTTCATATCATGTAGTGTAATTTGAATGGTTTATCATGATTCCTTATTGGAAGTGAAGGAATAAAAGGAAACACTGCAGAAAAGTGGGGAAGACAATGTGCTTTATGAAATGATTCGTTCCACCTGAGGAGAATGACCAAGGCAAAAGGAGTCAAAAGGTAAAATAACAGGCAAGATCACCAGTCAAATATAAAAGAAAGATTGGCAAGGTAAAAACAAATGAAATATCATAGAAAAGAGAAATGGAAAAAAGCTTGAAAATTGCTTTATGTTACTTTTTGCCAACTTGGCAGCCAACGTAGGCATTTTTTTCTGAACTCAAGTAACACCCCTAAATTCTCTTTGCATCATCTCCAAAGGCAAAAATGGTGATCTTCTGTTGAAGATTGACTGTTGAACTTCCAGATGTAATGCCTGCAGAGTTGTTTGTAGGGCTGAGTGCTGCCAAGCGAGACAAGAGGGTTGTGTCAGTGTGTCACCAAGGACACACACTCCACAGCAGCGTAAAGGTCTGGAACATTCCCACCCTCTCCCAGCCCTCTTCACCCACCCCACAGGAGCCCAGGGTGGAGATCACCATGAGATCACTGAAGCAAGGCCTGCTGCCAGTGTGGAGCTCTCTGGAACATAATCCTCTGACATATGACACCAAAAGTAAAGCAAGAATAACCAATTCAAGATCTAGGGAACGTCAGACAATGTTAGTAGGATTGGTGAAAAGAGTAACCAAGAAATAGGAGAGCGAAGAATCACTCTGCTAAAGGATGTTCAAAGTTTACAGGAGCTCAAGAGCAGACTGGACGAATATGGCTAGAGAAATCCTCATAAGTGACCAGAGACACATGAAACAAGCATTTTACCTTTCATTGTGGAATGATTTTCTTTCTCTTTCACACAGGGCCTTTTCTGTTTTTTTTTCCCTTGCTACATCCAGCATAATAATGAACCCCATCACTTCAGTTTTGATTGATTCATGTTTCTATACCACAGTGAAGAATTTATTTTAAGCAAAGTTGTCACATTTTGTTTGTCATTGTAGCACATGGGGACAAGGCTAACTGCCTAGAAAGCCTTAAAGCAGGCTTTTTCAAAAATTTTGGTTTATTATACATTTCTGTGGAAAGCAATAGAAATATTTTATCAGAAAATTTATGGAAAATAGAATCTTGGATAGACAGAAAAACAGAGACACTTATTAAATATCATATGGCTTTTATCACAGTCCTTAATTATGTTTTTCTACCTTATCTATACCCCTGTCATTTCTGTTTGAGAATAAAAGAAAAAACTCTTCTGGAAAATATGAAAAATCACGCTCCAAACACAAAGTGTAACTGATAAAACATGACAATGCTGTCCTGGGATACATGTTTGAATGACTCTTTAAAATTAGAGAATTATGGAAATTGGCATAATTATTGCAAATGCTTATTTTTTGAGTGCTGTTTGAAAGGTAGAATTATAGTTCACATCAATTTTTTCAGCATCACTAATGTGTCCTGCATATACATTACCTGCAGAGCTTTTAGATCGCTATAACATGGCTGCATCAGTGGGCAGTGCTTTAAGGAAATGAGATTAGCTTGATTCTAAGTCCCAGTGTCTAAATAAATTACTTCAGCTTCAAGACATCAGATGAGATGACATCCCAGACAAAATATATCATACTAAAGTATCTGGCAAGCTTTTTATTGTAGGATACTAAATGAAACAGACAAATACAGTAATGCAATCTAAAAATCTCTGAACTTCTATTTTTTAAAAATTGAATTAGTGTCTCATTTTCTCATTAATCAGTAGACCATATCTCTTTCTGATCCTATAAATCAGATGTAGAGTGAGACACATTTCCAGATGTCGCTAGCACAGCCACCTTACTCTGTGGAAATTGCAGAAATACTTTTCTCTCCATGACAGTCTCCGTTTAGAAATACCCTAACACCATGTGGAGTTACTTTTGTTTAAATTAGCTGTGCCAGTGCAGGGAAATACAAACACTACAAGCATCCGCTGTGTAGCAACTAAATCTGATTGAACCATCATGACCAAAATGAGAAAGGCGTTCTCTGCAGATCTCCGTAACGTAAATCAAAAACATCTTAAGGGGCATGGCTTAAAGTGAGAGCTTCAGAAAGCCCATGCAGACTGAATATAATATATAGAATCACTCCTCTATTCTTTGTTGTTTCCTCTGAAGAGTTAAGGTTACTGAGAGAAGAGGCAAAATTCAATCATTACAGTACCATATTTGCATTATCCTTTCATCTCTCTGTCTCTAGTTCTCAGACATCTTTTTGTGTCTCCTGATGCAATTTAAAACCCTATTAACACAAACAATTGCTGCAGCTTTATTGGGGGGTGGTGTGTGCCTGTGAACCCGCTGCTGCACCTGTATTATAATCAGCAAGCCAGCGGGCTGTGTCTAAAGCCAGTCCCCTGAGAAAGGGGCCTGAATGTGGGCCCATAGCCCAGAGCTTCCAGCAGGAGCAACTGGAGCTCTGTGCCTGTGCAGCCAGGGCAGGAGAACACCCTGAGTTCCCTTGCTCTTGCACAACATATGTTGTTCTAAAGGAAGTCATTCAGATTGAAGTTACTTTCCCAGATTTCTCTTATAACCAGTGGATACCATCAAAGGATGCCTCACCTCACCCTCAAGTGGAGGCCTGCAGTGGGTGTCATCAAAATCTCTTCAGAGGTTGCTAACCTGACTACAGAAGAAAATTAATTCATTGCCTCTAACTCCTAAGAGATAAGGGGATGAGAAAAGCTCTCTTTCCCCTGCTTTACTGCCCCCAGCACCTGCTTCTTACAAACAGAAAAATTATTTACAAAGCAAAATTATCTACAAAGTAAACTAAAAATAATTACAAACCTCCTAGAACTACAGAGTCATATAGCTTTCATCAGTAAGGTTTTACTGATTTCCTCTAGCTAAGCTCGGTGTTATGTGCATGACTGAGGTATGGCCCTGCATCACATGTCTGCTTAAAAATCACCATAGTATTTATCTGTCAATCTGCCCTTTGGTTCCCTTTGGAATTGTTCATTTATTTATGTGCTGTAAAACTCTGTACAATGGATGGAAATAAAAACTCCTACAAAATCCTACAAAACATCCCAATAGTTGTGATTGGTTCCCAAAGTATTGTAGCCACACCTATGTGGTTCTACATCAAATTGACTTTCTCCATGGAAGACCAGGATTTGTTAGTCGGGTCATAGTGGTAGTCAGAAGCAATTTTATATTTTGGTTTAAGGTAATATATCTTTGTCTTGCACTGGATGGTTGCACACATGGCTCATGTTGCATCTGGTATGAGTATGTTTTGATTTTTTTATAATATGCAGATTTGTCCACTGAAAGACAATGTTTCCTTAGAAAAAAACCACCACAAATCAGGATTTGAGGCCAAGAATTGCCATATTTAAAGTCCTCCATCTCTCTATATACATTCTTCACTAGGAACACAGACATGAAAATAATGAAATTGTGAAGAAGAGAACAGAAGAATTTTTGCACCTCAGAGAAAACAACTTCAGGGTTCAGTCACTGTGCTTGAGTGCTTTAATTTTTAACAGTTATGCAAATTATGCAAAACTAAATGCAAATTGATGGCAGGAGAACCAGATTAATGTTACTACAAGAGGGCAGAGAGGCAAAAGAGAGGACAGAGAATGCAAGTCAAAGGCACTGCTGTGTTAGCCAGCTGCCAAAAGTTGCAGGGGTAAGTAAAGTGGGGACATGCTGCTTAAGGCCCATCAGACCACCAAGAAAAAGCATGCCTGTGTAACATGAGTGCAAAAAACTCTGATGCTATAGGCACATTATTAACTGTCACGGCAACTTTTCAATCCACATAATCTGAAAAGGGGAACAAAAACTCTATTCTGCATCCTGTGACAATAGCTAGTAACAACTACATAACTCTCCTTATTCAGCCCTTTTCCAGGTGCACTGGATTTCTTGCTGTGACTGGGCAAATGCAGGGCCAGTGGCAAATAAATATAATCAATGGGTAAAGTCTTGAAAAATCAACGTCAGAAGTTGACATTTGGAGTTAGATCCTGTGTTTATATGTGACAGCCTTGAGACAGTAATGTCTATAGTTTAACACAAAGGATTCAGCATAGACTTCCCAAGGCATTTAATCATCTAAATCCTCCTATCATTCAAAATTCCAGATTCAACCCTTTACTTATCTGCTGTAGCAAACCCAGCACCATCCTGTGTAGTCATACTGTGAGAGAGCAGAGGCTTAGACGCACTTTGCATAACATGGAGCAGTTTATGAGAACACAGGATTTAAAAAATACTAGAGAAAGTCTTCAAGAGGTTATTTGGCTCTCAGAGCAAATCTATTTGGCTTCTGGACTATGTGTTTCACAAACTTGTCAGTCTGTCCACGAGATTTGAAAACAGAGCCGCTGATTTTGTAAGCTGCTTCTGGCATTTGCACAAATATTGGAGTAGCTTTTCAAAAAGTTAAGCATCACGTAGTCAAAAGAACAGTTTCTAAGTGAACTTATCTGCTCTCACTAAATCTGCTTCGCTGAAATAATCATGGTTATTTCAGGAATGGTAGCTACATGCTATCTACTGAAGCAGGTTTTTCTGTTTGAGACTTAGGTCGGAGATAGCATATGTTGCATTTTATTCAGCAAAAGATTGTCACACAAATGGCATAGTGAAATTGTGGAAGACCTATTAATGTTACTACTTGGTATAGGTAAGATAGTAATACAGAGATTGCAAGTCATGATCTTAGGGCATAATCAAACCTTGGCAGACAAATTTGAAATTCAGCTCTAATTCCCACAGAACATCCTACATGATGTTGGTGCATCTAACAGATGTTAATCTATTAAAGAGTTGACATGGTTAGTTACAGGGCACAATATTCATAATTGTTGCTTGCTCTGCTAGTGAAATACAAGGGAGAGGAAATGACAAATTCAAATTCAAATATCACGAGACGTGCATTATACATGTCCGGGAAGGAGATGGAGCGAATTCCACTTCAGGCAGGGATGCTGCTCAGGTTCTGTTATTCAGATTATGCTGTCTCTTAATCTTAGCAGCACAATCCTTCTGTGTCAGACTAAAATATTTTTAACTTCTTTTGACTCGTTACCCTCTGCTTCACATTTGTTTCCATCTGTTATTGAACAAGCATATCTGAGCTACAATTGTCCTGGAGATGACAACAGGGAGAAACACAGAAGACTGGAGAGATGCTTTCCTGGTGGGAATAGGGCTGTGCCAGCCTGTAGACCATCACACATGGTTCTGGCACTGGCTCTGGCTGACAGGAATTACACAGTCACAGTTACATAGGTGTTAAAAAGGAATCGTTTTGGTCTCTAAACCCATAGGCTAAAATAAAACAAAACACTTGGCCACCAACATTCCAAGGACAAAGAACACTTGCTCCAGTGCATTTTGGGAAATATTGAGAGAATTAAGCTTCCAAAAGACAGGTTAGAATCATAAATGAATTAACATATGACAGTGATGCAGTCACTCCTCCCACTACGCATATGTATAAAACCATTATCTCAACATTATTTCACAGAGACTGTGAGCAAAACCCAAATTCAAATCCACACGTTGTTTGACTATCTAAAGCCAACAAGAACATGTTGGACGTCCAAGATTAATGACCTAAATAACTTTACAGATTCAACTTTTGGTCTTGTTCTCTAACTTTCCTTTTCCTCTGTACATTTTGATTGAGGATATAATGTATGTATTTACTGTTGTTTGTTCTTTGGTGCAAGAGAGTGTGTGTGGGTATCTAGATATCTAGAAAATGCAGTATTTTGATCATTGTCACAGATGAAAATTTGCTTTTGTTCTCACTACAGGACCAGAGTGAAAAATTGTCCTGGGAAGAGATATAATTCCAGAAGCACTTAGACTGCTTTCCTAAAATAATTAAAAATTTATGTATGAGCATCCCATAATTATAAACTAGTAATAATAGGTGAGTTACTTTTAGTTGTAGGTGTAAATGCACACTATCCATGAAACCTAGCAAAATGTGTGTTCCTTGTCTGGATATCCATGCTGAAGAAATAATGAAGGGCTTTCACATAGCCTAAAGCATGCTGAATCTAATTCTTACTTTTTTCCTTGAAGGAATATATCTTGATTTTGCTGTGAACCAGTGCCTTTCACACCTGCTCTGAAAAAGAGCCTATGCACTGCACAATTTAAAAGTAATTTCTCACCTTGAACTGCAGTGACATTTTTGAAGAACTGACAGAAGTTCTTCTTAGGCCTTTCTCCAGAGTTCAGCAGCTCCCAGGTGTTTTACCAAAGCCATCCCAGAACCCAGTCATTTTTACCTCATTTTTTTACCCCATCTTAGTAGAAGCTGTGGCTCCTAGCTCCTGAACGGCTTTCTCTGAACTTCCTGGTGAAAGCACACACAACTACACAGTTTGGGACAGAATAATGCCATTTCTTGCATTGTAGAATACAGACAGTTATAGAATATAGATTGTTATTGCATGAAGCCATCTTGTCTTCTCAAATGTGCCTTATTTCTGGTTTTCAGGATGTAGAGAGTCCTCAGTTGTCTTAAGGTGACAACAGGTAGAATCAGGTACTTCTAGTGGATAGTTGTGAAGGAGTATTAGGTTAAGAAGCAAGATGAGAGGGTTCAGAGGGATTGCAGGAGATTTCTGTGGGTGCCAGCAACATGCAAGCAGAAATTACTCCCTGTGCATGCATAGATGAGTTCTTTCTCACTCATCTATGCACATCAAACTGCAATGCTGTGCATAAGAGAAGAGGGAACTCATGAGCATCTCGGCTGAAAGAAAATTCAAATTGCCCTAGACCTGCATGGTTGTGAGTAGGATGGTGATACTTATGTGTGTTTACTTTGTCTGACAACACTTTGTGAGTTACAGAGTTGATGGGCAGCTCAGTCAAGAAGAAACGAAACACTATTTTGAAAAGGAAAATAAATTTGCAAGCAATACTGAGTCTGGATGTCAGTGGTATTTCTCAAGTTCATATTATGTCTAGAGCGTATTGTCCAAACCTACACAAATTAAATTTTGATAGTGGTAATGGGAGAAATATTGAATGAGTTTTGAATTAATGTCTCTGTGTATTAATTGCCCAATTTGTCAGGCTTCTAGTTTCCCTAGCTATAAATTTTTTTATGGTTGAGAAAGTACAGACTGGTAACTTTTTTTATTGTAATGTTGATGACTAAGATGGACTGGAAACATATCATTTTTTTATATCTATATGTATTTGTAAAATTAAAAGGAAATACTGATGTTTCTTTTGGCATATTTGCTTCCTTTAATGGCTTGAGTATTACTCAGAAATAGTTTAATAATGTGACCCCATATTATGTTTGAATTACCTTCCTTCTGCTGATTAATCAGGCTCAATGATGAAAAACAAAGCCCAGTACTATTCATATCTCTTGTTATCAAGGAAAAAGAAAGAGAATAGTGACAAATGAAATATCAGTTATTGTCAGTGAGAGACTTGTACTTGTCATCAATGTACTTCTATCCCCATGAATCTTTATTGCTATTGATGGAAAATAGGAGCTCACAACCTGATTCACAGATGCTGATTTAACAGAGCCAGTAAGCACATTAGGTAATTGGATAAAGTCTCTCTTATACATGGTCCATGGCTGGAAAGTAGGGGTTCATATTATATGGTAAGCAGCCAGGCTGATTGTTCAAAATCAGATATTTTCAACAAAGTATAACCAAAAGATAAACTAGTGCCAAAGATTAGAGCCCTCCTTTTTTTTTTTTTTTTAGGTTTCCTTGGCACATGAAATTCAGTACCCTATATGACAGGGGAGAGTAAGGTTTGCTTTACAGCTGAACAGTTGCTTCAATCCATTTACAAAAAACACTTAAATGTCAGTGTAATTTTTTAAACACAACTGATTTTCATGCTCTTATTTTCATGCAGCATAGAGAACTAAGATTTTATCTAAAACATTTCTCTTTCTTCAATTACCAAAATATCTTTGGTGAAGATAAGCAGTATAGAAAGAAAAATTACTCTTTTTCTGAAAACATTCAATCCCAGCTTTTCTAGATGCTGGTATGGTACTGTTACAAGATGTTGTCCTCTCTTCATTTTGTCTTCTGAAGTTCTATTCCTGAAGCTGCTTTCCAAGTTTAAATATGTTACACATTCCTTATTAATTTTAAGAGTGGTTGGAAGGGAATGAGGATTATAAAGGGTGCACTGATTTCATATAAGTACTGTTGCATGTGTTTCTACTGGATAAATTAATCACTCCAGGTTGTAGATAGATTAAATATTACTGAAATACTAAAAGTGTGTGTAAGTTTCATTTTAGGAAATATAAATTAGTAATAGAACAGGCTAAAATTGAAAAGCTTAAAAATATTAATAAAAAGAAGGGTGATACCCACACTGGGAGGACTAAAAAGCCACAGAATTGAGATTCTTCCCAGTTCATGAATCATTCAGAGATTATTTCTAACTGAGGCATGTGGAGCCATATACTCGAGCTGTTCACTGAGCAGCTTGAGTGGTTGTTTGTCAGACAGCAGCACAGCAGGAGTGGTGGTGCTTATTTAGTCATGGGGAATGCTCTGAGTTCCCCAGCTGGAAAACTGATGTAGTAATGGGAGAGAGGAATGACAAGGAAACTCATAAATTTAGCTACAGCACTTCAGTGGATCATATGGGGACCACTTACAGGGTTCAGTGCTGCTGGACTTGAGCATCCGTCATTCACCCTGTTCTAATCTCATCAAATTATCTGAGGTACGAAAATTTGTACAGGGAGAAAAATAATTTATCATGCTGGATTACACAAATGTAACACACTGCACCTAGTAATGAAAAATAGATAAAAATCTCACTCACACCCAAGGAAAACTTCGTCAGTAAAGTTGGTGGAACATTTTGACTTATGAGAGCTATGGCACAGGCTCGCAGTAGCTTGAAGGAGAGGTCAGATGCATACAATGAGTCGAGCACCACAAGGTCCTCCCCTGCTCAATGCAAGGGGCTGGATCTGAGTAGTACCTCTATCCTTTCAATCCCATCATCTGTGATTTGCCATTGAAAAGACTTCCTTGCAGAGAGCTGACAGAAGTCCAGCTTCGTATGCAGGGGGAGCTGTGGGAACCAAGTCGTTATTGTCCTGTCATTGTCTAAGAAGCCTCTGTGTGCCAGTAGATATTCATAATCTGGTGTGCTTCTTAATAAGTGTATTATCTCCCAGAGAACAGCATGTTTGATATAATTCTAGTGGGATATATTCAACACAAGTTTCATGTGAATGATGGAGCTTCCGAGGGAGGTATGTGACAAGCTGCATTTGCAAGGCTCTGTCTGCTCAGGAACATGCTAGAAAAAACAACGAAGCTGCCACTTCGATTGGATCTCTTCCTGCTAATAAATTAAACAAATAAAGACGAGAACATTAAATAAAGATTTCTGCATGCCATTAGTTGAGAGATGACCAGTGTACCTGCACATGAACATGAGTGTTTGCAGTAGAAAAATCAAGGCAGTTTAGTCAGGGCAGCAACATTTGCCCTATACACATTTAATTTGGTCAGACTCACATAATATATAGAGCTACCAAGAATAAAAAGATTCCTTTGCAGTAATTTTCTTACAGCAGAAGATTCATTTTGGCTTTGCACATGCAGTGCCACATTCTCACTAGGTGTAAAATATCACACAAAGCATCGGAGAAAATTATCTGAACGTTTCTAACAAAATTGAAGGAACTATAAACCTTGTAAAGAGAATATACTTCGCATTTTCTCCCTTACCCCTTCCTCTAAATTTCTGGCTTTTCATGGCATAATATATATGTAAGGCTTTTGTTTGAAAAACCATATTTATACTGCCTCCAATAAACAAATATGAGATCATGCTGTGTTGCTGGAAACATGATAATTAGCTTTGCGGCAATATGAGAGCCTGAGGTCATGTAGTGGTAGATTAGGGCACACAAACCACATCCCTAAGCATTTTTCAGCAATCAGATGAGGAAATGATGAGATTTACAATTGGAACAGCTACAGAAATAAAATATCTTTTCATAGCTCTCTCACTGCAACTAGAGCTCTGTGTGTTTTACTGTATAGTGATGCTAGATTTCCTTGTTCATGTTGCTGAAACAATGAGTAGGTCATTGATTCTGCATCTGGAGAGTACTCTTGAAATGTTTCTGTTTCAGTTAAAGCCCATAAGCACTTTCAGATAGAGAGGGATAGACACAGCAGCGAGCATCAGCTGAATATTTGAGCTGCGTGTCAAAGCAACAGAATTAAATCAGTATCACTTTTCTTGCAGATCAGCATAAGAACCAAAGACAAATACAGCACTGAATTGAACAATAAAGTTCAGACCAGCTGGATGACCAAAAAATTAAACCACAGAAATCAGCACGATGAGGTATTTCTCCATTTGGCTTTGTTAGAGAAAGGAATTATCTATCCTGCCATACTTTATTGGCTTCTGAAAAACTGGTTTATTAAAACACACAACAGTGAAGAAGTATTGACTAATATTATCTTTAAAGGTCTTGTAAGAGTCCCATTAAGATATAATTTAACATCAAAGAGGCTTTTCAAAGGGGAGATGTAGTAAGTCAAATTTTGCCCAACAAAACTAATGGTATAGTACTATAGTCCAGCTATTGGGACTGTGAATTACATAGGCCTGTGACCATAATTTTGTTATAAAATTTGCCTAGCAATCTTATATGGACGTGAAAAAAATTACCTTCAGTGAACACTAAGCTTCGTGATACCTTTTCATCTGGTGTCCAGGTAACCACAAAGACAACGGCCTGTGCAGCTTCAAAGGAGATACAGAAACTGTTGGCTAATGCAGAAGAGTTAAGTACTTCAGAGCGTGTTCTCAGGACATATTGCTCAGCTTTTCAGAGCAGGTCTTGACTCTTCAGCAGAGCAAAAAGCCTTTGCAGTGACACTTAAGTAAAATACGACCCAGCTGAGATAAGACCAGAGGTATAGTCACAACTATTCACTGGCTTCTTAAATGAAATATTTTGCTCAACTACCCCATTCCTCTGTGGAAGTGTTTCCTCTTCCAAGAATGACTAATAACATTTTTCTGTTTGCTCCAGGGAAGTTTCACTGGTTGAGTGTAGGGTGAAAACCAGCAGAGGCTGACCATTTTACTATCTAAGGAGTAGGTATGGTTTGACATCAGTGGTCTTCAAAGATCTGTTTTTATGCCCTTCAAAACAGTTAGATTACAGGTCCATGAAAAGCAAATAAAAAAACTAAGCTTGCTCTGAATGGAATCTATTTGGTCATCATCTCTGTAAAAAGTATCTTAAAATAAATGTAAATAAAAGAAAAAAAATTAAATTTACAATTTTCTGCTTGTTGGGTTTTTTTCAATGGATTTGCTAACACAATTAGCATCACATTATTATATCAGCACTATCTAAAGGCACACCAACACAAAGGTAACTTCAGCTCTGCCTCCTTGTATTTCCTTACAAGATCTGGGCAACAGGACCTGTCTGACCAACCACCCAACAGGAGCCCACTTTCTCAAGTGGGGGATCTCCTGCCACGGCTGTGGCCTGTGGGAGGAGAGGGGTGACAGGGAGCAGCAGGCAGATCTTTTTACTCTGGGATGGGGATACACATAATGGACTACAGAATGGTAAGGAGAGCTCTGAATCCGCCTGCAACCTCTACCATGTCTGCACACGTGGCAGAAAGGGGCAAGAAATGCACCCCTCCTATTCCCAGCCACCGCCACACAGGGTGACAGGGACACTGGCGTCCAGCTCCTGCTGACTTCTCCCTACCTTGAGCTAGAGCACATACACTCACTGAACACATCACCACCATCTGCCCAAGGACAGGAATGTGACATGTTGTTTGAACAATCTCCTTTGATGAGGCAATTTTTGTTTTCCTGCTTGCTTTATTTTTAAACAGGCTTTTTGGTGGGGAGAACTGGAAGAGATTGGGTATATTCATCGTTTCTGATTTCACAAACCTGCAGGAACCAACAGTTGGCATTTGAGAGACAGAGCAAGAAGGCACCAAGATAACACAACATTATCGGACAACATCTTTATAGCCCTTTCTCTGTGTGCACTATTCTTTCCCACCACACCCTGTTCATTAGTCTCCCAGCTAGAGGCTCCATGGAAAGCTTTCTATGCTAGTCAGCTGGAAGATGTGCTCAAAACATTTTCCTTCCCTGCAGAGAAAGCACCCTGGGCATCAGTTTGGAGAGGGGAGGAGCTGACAAATGAGGCAGAAATAGCTCAGCTGCTCTTCCATGGCCCACAAAGAAGAAATCCTTCCCCTTGTCCAGCAGAGATCCTTTCCTGATCTGGGTGGATGAAAGACAGTCTGTTTTCCCTCAGGAAAGGGAAAAAAGCTGGGCATTGTACCTCTATACTTGTACAGACTGTAAACTTTACTAATGCAGTTACTGCTTTGCTGCCAATCTCTGCAGCAATCTATGCTGGCCTAAAGAATAGATCACAGAATCAAAACATATTTTCCAACTCCAGTGGTAAAAGGTAAAAATATTTACACGCAGTAGATGTCCACATATGTAAAAAACAATAAAAGCAAAACTTTGGCCTGCAGGAAGGAAAGAGCTATAGCATCACTATAGGAAACGAGTGGCCATGGCTTGTATCCAAGCTTAGCCAGTGTCATTTTCCTCAGCTCGCTGCTTCAGTTCAACTGTGTTTGGGCTGGACCTTGTCAAGAGCTGAGGAAAATAGGGACAAAGTTTATCCATTTCAAAACATGAAAAATAAGAGGTGGTTAAAGTATGTATTTTGAATTGATTCAATTCCTATTAAACACCTTTTATATATATACATCTTATTTAAAGTCATGTAAACTTGGAAAGAAGCAATTTTGTTTTGGAAAGTAAGCATAACCTAAAAGAGAAGTTTCATCTGCCTTTTCTGTTTCAACTTTTTGTCAAAACCATTTCTTTTTATTCCTTCTCTTACACTACTAAAATCTAAACAGGGATGAAATACCTAGTGCTAGAGCTTGGGAGACACAAGGGCAGACACAGCTCACTCCACAGAGGTTTACTCAGCCTGGCTGCTCCTGGCTTCAGTCCAGGCCCAGCTGTGCTGGGCAGTTAAAGCAGCTGTGCCTTTAGAGTCACACAGCTACATCCCAGGCTCCCATACTGAGGGACTGGCCCCTCATCTTTACTTGGACTGAAGGCTCACATCTCATTTGTTTCTTTCCCCTACCATAACTACTCCAGGACAGGACAGGTATCCCAAGCAGACCTCTCGACAGAAGAAAAACAAAAAGTGCATTTTGCCATCTCTATCAGGAAATGGCCCACCCTCATCCATCTCTCCTCCCCACCTCTTCCCCATCCAGTTGCTCCCACCTCCCTCCCATTTAATTTCCGACTGGAAAAGTGCTGGTAGCTGTCTTTTCCAAACAGGATCACACAACATTGCTTTGGTAATGGCACTGATGAGTGTTAAGGAAAGCAATATTAGGAACAAGGTACATGGAGCCTAAATTCTTCTAAGGTAATTTGGAGCTGGAAATGATGAAGCAAGCCTGATTGGAGTTTGCTGCCAGCTGTCCATGAACCAGCAGCCAGTGCTCCCAGGAGCTTTGCTCAGGAACTGGTGTCTGAAGGACAGGAGAGAAGGAGAGAAAGAGAGAGATGGCAAGGGCTTTGGAAAAGATTACAGCATGCAAAGGAGCTGCCTTTCCATCCCAAGAGCACTTTAACTGCTGCCAAAGGAAGAAGTAATGAAAGGGATTTGTACTGACATAAAGAGGAAGGAGATGACAAAATGATATTCTGAGTCCAACCTCAAGGAAAGCATTTAATGAAAGGAACAAAATATGTGTTGAGGCCAAAAGGCCAGGAAGCCAAACTGGGAGAGCTGAATGGATCTATCATGTATAAATCCTCAGTACTCCCAGACACTTTTGTAATCTTAGGTACAAAACCGGAAGACATTAGTACCTTACACAAGACCTCTATGAACATAAATGAATAGCACACAATTGTCTCTATACAGTGACAGGCATACGGCTGGAATTCAGATTAGTAAAAGCTGTCAGGTTAGAAATAGCTATGTAAATATTGCTACAGTTAGCAGAGGAAGGTGCATACAGAGAAAGACAGTACCCAGGATTCAGTACAAGATAGTACCTTGCATTGGTCAGTAACGATTAAAAAGTTAAGTGAATCTGGACTTGGTCACAGAAAGACCCTCAGGTGAAGTAAGCTAGGCCTGGAGACCTGACATCAAAAAGGGGGCTCTTTTTACATACCTTTCCTTTAGCGTGCCATCACAGCAGTGTGCAGAGAATGTAATGATCCACAGGAAAAAATATTTTGGTAAATTCTTTTTTCCAGTCTCTGCAGCCAGCAGAAGTCATGGGCACATGTTTTCTCAAATGATCTTTAGGGAAAAAATACTTATTTTCAATGGCATTGTATGGCTTTGGTCAGTAACTACAAGTATTTGTAACATCAGGTAATTCCCCCTAACAAAATTTTAACATCAGCCAGCTACTGAGAGGTCATAACTATAAATGCAGCATTACTCATAACGGCTGTAGCCATGACAAAAGTGATCATATATACCAGACAAATTTTTCTGTTGCAAGAAAGGCTAAGGCATGGAGTTATATCCTATGAAAAATCACAGCTTGGTGTGATAGATTATCTATATTTCCTAGCCAAGACTTCTGCTTCCAACATTGAGCAGAAACATTAGAAGTAAAACTTCAAAAAAATAGTGAAAATAAATTTGCAGTTGGACTCCATGAGCTTAAAGGTCCTTTCCAACCTAAATGTTTCTGTGATTCTATGACTGATTCTATGACTAGCTTTGCTTTTTGTTTGTTTTCTGGGAGGCAGAGGAACTGAAAATATTGATTTCTACTCTTCTTCTACTCTTCTAGAGAGAGAGGTGGTCTTCTGAGGTCTTGCTGAGACAAA
The DNA here is from genome assembly GCA_013397155.1 of Irena cyanogastra. NCBI lineage: Eukaryota > Metazoa > Chordata > Aves > Passeriformes > Irenidae > Irena > Irena cyanogastra. Next base: position 108,459 of record VWZV01008314.1, read on the forward strand.
TGAAGTCAGCTTCAACGTGGGAACGTTTCGAATGGGAAAAGCTGAGTCAAGTTTACAAGTACATTAATATTTGTATTTTTTTCTCTTTTCAAAGTTGGATAAAATGTTGAGTTTTCTTCTCTGTGTGGGATGCTTTCATGTACATTTAAGATCAGTATAAAATGGTTAGTGAAGTCCAGTACAGAAGCCAGACCACACTCTCTCACTACCCCGAAAACAATCTTTGTCCTTTTAAGTCTATTCAGCTTCTTCACCCTGGCCCCACTTCCATCAGGGCCACTGATGGTGTTCCACTTTAACACCATGGGCTGCTATTGGAGGTTATGCTGCTGCAGGAAACATGACACACAGTGACAAAAAAGCCAGAAATGCAAGGTGTTTCTTGGTAGAAAGTCCAACTTTTTTCGTCCCTCTTCCCACTGCCCGAATTGCAGTCCTGAGGCATCTCCTCTAAAAGAGACCAGGGGATCAGTTACAGAAGAAACCTATGCTAATTCATCACCAAAGTTTCTGTGCAATATTTACCTTTTTTTTTAGAGAATTCCAATCTCCATTTCACAATTTTAAATGTACTGATAAGTGATATTAATTCGTATGATCTTTTGAGGCAGGGAGTTCAGCATCAAATACACACTGACACAGTTCAGAAGCCACCTCAAGTGAATATGGATTTTTCCCTTTTTCAATATCTTTTCACAACCAATCACAGTTACTTTAAACCTCTTTGTCATTATTCATGCCTGATGCAACTCAGTTCCATAAATTCCTTGCAGTAGAAACAACAATTTGACATCCATAAGTATCAATATATATACATATATATAGAGAGAGAGAGTGAAAATTAATTTATTATCCTGAAGTAATACAATGATTAGAAGCAGGATGAGCTGTAATAATTTCTGAATAAAATATTGTAACAGTCTGTGTAGTCCATGTTTGTCTGCTTACATTTGCTCTGCTTGAACTGGATTTTATTAAGGTAAATTAGCATCAAGATGGGGATTCATACTTCAGAATTTTGTGCCATTCTCCCATGTGAAATCAGAATATAAGTGTATCATTGAGGCTGCTTATTCCCACCACTGCTTTCTGTAGTTTCGCTGATTTCCCACCCAGCTGAGAAAGCATTTTCCTGTGAGACATCTGGCTATGGAATGCTCAGAGCTCTGAAAAGGCTGGTGCATCCTGTGAAGTAGACAGCTTTGAAGAAATGTAAGATAGTTTTAAGCAATTCCAACAGACTGAAAAAATTATTTAACAGAAGCTCACCAAAGACTATCCAAAATCCTGTAGCTGTTGTCATGGGCTTCTCTGGGTAGGTTGCCCTGGCACATGCTGATGTAACTGAGTCAGTGAATATATTGTGGGCATAAAAGTACAACCCCAGCAGAAGAGTTGTGAGGGAATGCACACTGGAGCAAAGAAGGAATTGTAAAAACAGAGAGAAGTGGAAAATCAAAAAATTAAAGAGAATCCTTTTTTTCCAGCTTCAAGCTTTTCTCTCATGAGTGATACTCAGGGATGAGAACTACCCAACTCTACTGCAGTTACCCCTTTCAGCCCTGTGCATAGTTAGTTTGGCCTGACTCAAAGAGCACATTCATATTTCCTTGGATTAAAAATTGTTATTCTGGTTGTTAGTCAGAAAAAAATGAAGGCTTTCTACCATCATTCTGACACAGGACCAACCATTGCAGCAACAGATCCTGCAGAAGCATTTGTGGTGCAGTGGAATGGTGATACAGACAAAGGCCAAAGTCAACAAAATATTCACAAAACTGTCTTGTGCCGTCTTATGAAAGAATAGGTGATGAAGAAAAGGGGTTGAAAAGCAGGAGTCTCCTGGAAAAGGGCACCAACATAACTTATACCACTGTGAAAGAAAGATATGAAGCATTGCAAGGAATTACCTTTACTAAATGAGGTGTCCATGTATCTTAAACATCTCAGCAAAGTATACAGATGGGGGAAATAGATTCAGATTACTAAGGATAAGCTTAAAAATGCAACGTATTGTGCCAAGAGTAGCAGGTAGGGGCATAGATAATGTTCCACTAATGGCTGAATTTATAAATATGTTTATAGAAAAGAAGAAATGAAAAAATTGATCTACGAGGCAACTGAGATGAAAAGTATTGAGATATTGCTCAAAGAAAGTATGAAAGTCATATCCAAAATCAGAAAGATTTTTTTGAAATGGCAAGCCTTGACACACTGTCATCATAAATAATTTAGAGGAGCAGCTTTGTTGAATCACCAAGTCATTAGCAGTTACATTTTAAAAGATATAGGAAAAGGTGAAAAGTCCAAAGAGGGAAGATGTGGCATCTATTTTCAAGAAAGAGAAAAAAAAAGGCATAGACAACCACAGACATATCTACTTCATTTTATTTTCAAGAAAAGTACTGAAACAGCTAAATGAATAAATGATTACAAGCATATAAATGGAATCAAAGTGATGATTTTATGGATTTTTCAGGAGCAAATTCTGTCAAGCCAATATCAGTATTTTCTCTGACAGGGCAGCAGGTCTGGCAAATAAAGGAGAAACAATAGATGTGATGTATCTTGACATTATATATGATTTTGACTATTTTATACAATTTTTCCCTAATCAAACTAGGGAAGTATACCTGAAAAGCTCCATTCTGACAGTACTTCCATGCGCTGAAAACAGAAAAATACAGTTAGCCACATTTCATCTACAAAAGTGGTTAAAGATAGATTCCTAGGAAAGAATGGTTAAAAATAAACCAAAAAAAAAAAAAAAAAACCCACAAAAAAAACCGGACTACGTTTCAAGGAGTGTCTAAGCAGAAGGTGATCTCTTTGTACTTTTCTTTGTGAATTGTTTGGTTGCCTTTCTGAACCAGCGTATTTTTTCTGCCATCCAAAACATGCTGTGGCAAGAAATACTAGGAGCTCTACTTCACAGTACATTACAAACAATGTCTAGTGATTTTGAATCCGAAGCTTGCTATTTAATTTGATTTTCACTAGTTCTTACACTAGAAAAGAGAAAAATCAGTCTGTGTTCCCCTTTTCTATGGTACTTGTGATATGACAGACCTCAACTCTGTGCCTTTCTTAGATATGCTCATCCTATCATCCTAGTTTCCTAATAGGAAAAGCTGCTTTAGATCATTTTTCCTCAGACTTTTACAGTTGTGCTGTATCTTCATTTTGATGGGGGATTAGACTGCTCTCAGTGCATAGAAGTACTATTAAAATGTGCACAGTTCTAAGAAAAGGATTTGTGTCATTGTTATTTAGGTTCTGAGCATAAGTCTAAAAGAGTGTATTAGTGCAGAAAAAACAAACCCATGTGAATATTGTATTGCTATGGTACCAAAGAGATGGTGCCTGGAAATCACTTGAAGTGGTCTATCCACTTACTGATGATATTAGTGATGGAGAAAAACAAGACAAAAATATGAACCCTCTGTACAATATTGAGAAGAATTCACTAAGAATTATTAGGGACTGCACAAATAAACAACCTGGAAGGCAAGACTAAGGAAAATGGACTTGGTAATACCAATAAGCACAAGCCAGGTTAGCTGGACAAAAATTCTCCCCTTCAAATAGAAGAAAGAATAAAGAAGTATTCCCGTGTCTATTTTTGTGGCAGGCAGGACAAGAGGTAGTCACTCCCATTGTCTAAGAGCAAGGAGGAGCCCAGGGACACCATAGGAAAAGAAAACCTTGTGGCTTGCAAGGCAAATGAAGCACTGGTGCCTGAAGTGGCTGAGGGACTCCTTGAAGAAAGACCATAAAATGAGCTAGACAGATATCTGTGGGAATGATAACACCTGGACTAGTGATGGAGAAAATAAACTTCTACAAATTCCTCCCATCTCTGGATTTTTCTGAATCCCTGAAAAGTGGTGAACTTGGACAACACCTAATTCCTGAAAGTTCTATTCTTTAAAACACTGCTATATTACCTTCACATAAAATTTTTCTGTTTTATTTATTTGATGAGGGTTTGCTTTTACCTCAGCAAAGATCAGTGAAAAATTCACTGGCCTAAATGGACATTTTCCATACTTTGGAGAGCAAAGTCAAATATAATTTTTTAAGATAAGTACTATTGCTCCACTTCACATTTTCTTTCTTAAATCTTTAATCTGTGTTAGATTATACCTTTCTCAGCACTATTTATGGGACTTTGTGTGAGTTGTAGTTTCTGCAGATGACAATTGGGACTGATCCAACCCTGCTAGCACAGCTTGCAAAGTCATCAGACTCAAAAGTTCATTCTCAGATTTCCATCTCATATTTCCAGCTCATATCTGCCTCTATTAATGCAAAATTGGTTTTGTTGTTTATCTGCCAAAGAGATAAAGCAGTTAAGAGATGTTTAGTAAATCTGTTCTTATTTTTATTTTTAACTTCTCTTGAATTTGATTTTCCCTGAGGAAATCTGGTACAGGATATGCTTATGCTTGCTTTTCACTTTTCAGGCTGCTCAGCAAATGGATGTTTGGGTTTTTTTCTCTTCCACAGGATTTCCCACATGGTTTATAGTTCATTAATAAAATTTTTCAAGAAACAGAAAAGAAATCAAAAATTTTTGACTCTTAAATTCAGCAGTTTCTAAGAAGCAAGGGTAAAAATACAACCTGGTATAATATTTCTTTTTTTAGCACTTACACATCCTTGACTGGAGAAATTTACAGCTTCATCCAGAAAACAAATAATATTTTATGGTTATATAATGTTTTAAACATCCAGAATGAAGTAGTATTAAAAGGAAGAACTGGGGGAGGGCACAAAGGGTTAATGGCCTTTCTTGGGAAAGGCACTGCCTTGGGCTTTTCCCACAGCGTTTGCCAGCAGTGGCAGATCTGGAGGAAGGGGCCTTCCTGCCGGACGAGGAGAGAGTGGAGAATGCAGCCCAGCAGAGACGTTTTTGGTTTAAGGGGTGCGAGCAGGGCGGTGGGGCTGTAAGCAGAGCTGCTCGTGTGTCACACAGCCTTATCTCGGCTCTACAGCAGCAGCAGCACCCGCAGCATGGATGTGCCCTATCACACCTGCCAGATTAACCCACAGATAGCAAATCTCTGCTTTTAAGCCCCTTATCTGGTTCAGCACTCGCTTCCAAGAATTTCTAAGGCTAGTCATAGTCCCTCCGGGCATATTTTTATCTCCTGAAAAGCTGGTAGTGGGGGAGACATTTAACCTCTCTCTCGGGTTTATCATTGTGACAGGCATGTGTCAGTCAGGCATTTGGCTGTGTTGGCAGCTGCTGCTGCTCTGGATGTGATCCTCCAAAGGGCTTGCTGTGCTTTCCTCCCCGGGGCCTTGTGCAGCAGGGCACTCGAGGTCAGCGCAGATAAACACTGCCTACTCTCTCTCTTTTGTTTGTTTGTTTTAATATTTTTTGTTTGTTTTATCATTTTTGTTTGTTTGTTTGTTTTTCAGTTGGGAAGGAAGGCCTCTACCTCTCTCAGCAGATTGCAGCTGATTTGCCTCTATGAATACATACCCCTCCCTACACCTGCCTCAAACTGCAGACAGGTCTAATTTGTGATGTCTGTGCTGATCAATCCTTCATGAGATTTTCCATACTATCTCTGCATGACATGCCCATTTTGCTTTGCGAGACAGACTTAGCCCTCTCCATGCCTAAGGTAGGCTTTTGAGGACATAAATGTGTAGGGCTTTCACCCAGGAGCGAGGAAGCTAAGGGAGGAATTACCTGCCTATTATCGAATCGCATCACATTATTGTGAAACTCACCCATTACACAGCATCCATTCAAAGCATGATCAATTTTCATCAGCTTTTGGTTGAACTTCATAAATGTTTAAGCAGTCAAGCTGTCCTTAAAGGGAGGGATGAAGCCTGCAAAACCAATACCCAGACTTTAAAAACAGTTTGCTATAGAGTGTTTTTCCAAGTACTAAAGGAAAAAAGGTCAGTCTCTCTGAACTACAAGATTATATTTCTGCTTTTTGTGGTTAAATTTGAAGTTACTAGCTCCAGTTAAACATCTGAACTTCATCTGTGTTTGAACTGAAAACAAATTATATGTGCATTCATTTAGGCGATAAAGAACAAGTAAATTGCTCTTGCTAAAGGTTACAGGTTTGGATTAATGTTTGAATTTTAAATTATTAGCTTCCACACTGCAAACAATCTCTTTTGAAAAATTAGGGGTGTTTTTCTTTTGATTCTTTCAAGTCACTTTAGTTCTGGTGAAAGCTGCTTGGTTGGCAGCCCTGGAAGCCAACACTGAGCTCACATGCAGTCTGGGCAGAGAGCTGTAACATGCATAGCAACAGCATCAGTTTTCACAGATTGCTGGTACATCTCAAAATGGACTTCAAACATCTGGCTCCATGGGACACAGCTGCACTGCCCAGGCAGATGTTGGCTTTTCGAGCCTGAAGAGAACGATGCTTTTCAAGCAAATCCCATTTTGGGGGATTTCTGTGAGAAGTCACATGAAAATACTGCTGAGAAAGTTGTCCTCCCAGGGATCAGAGAAAAAAAAGAAGCAAACCCAGCTCTGAAGAATTTTTCACAAGCTCTCCAAATTTCAGTTATTCAAACTAGTGACAACTTTCAGCTCTGTCCACCCACTAGTATTTCCTGTTTGGCAGAAGAGTGGAGGGAAGGGTAGGACAGGCAAAGTTCATTTCCCATTTGCATCACTAGTGGATAAATTATCCTGCAGCTTTTATTATTATTGTATGTGCGTGCTGTATAATTCAAAGGCAGATTAATCTCTTCTGAATAAATTTAATTTACAAAGTTGCACTGCATCACCACACTGATAGAAGTGAGTGGTCAAGAAGTCACACTATAAGGTATTATGTATAATTGCCAAATCTATCTGAAGAAATTTGCAGTGTCCCAGAGCAGCATTGTGCTGATAAAAGTAGAACAGGAAGGAGATTCCTTACGTGTCCAATTTCTATTGCTGTCTCAAAGGTGTAGTAACTTGCAGTGGGGCTAGTGCCAGTGAATTAATCCATGGGAACTGTGAGCTGGTCTTTATGTCCACAAAGAGCCTTGCAAGTAATGTCAGACACTGTTGTAGGAAAGAGCATGTGAGGGAGTAAAAAGATCTGAAAGTGACTCTTGCCATGAGAGCAGTCAAAACATGTTCACTCTATCAAAAACCCCTTGGTCTATATCAGAAGAGGTTTTTACAGTGAAGCCCAAACCCTTCAAATGTTTAGTACTTGAAACACTGCTCAGAGGGCAGGAAAATCCATCCTACCCAACAAAACTTTTAAGGTCAGAGGAAAAGCTAGGGCAGAGCCAGGCTCTGTATTCTCTTACCTCCTCCAAATGTCCAGAAATGATGTTATGATGTGAGCAGCTCTTGTAATGCCCTAAGCCCCTTACTTAAAGCCTTTAAGGATGTGATTATAATAGTAATAAAACAAAATATATATCTTTCAGGATTTTATTTATATATATATATATAAACACAAATATTTTGTTGCTGGCAAAACTAAATGTACCATTTTGTTCTCATATTGATTTACACTTAAAAACAATAAATGGAAGGGAAAATTAAACTGTTTTGTTTTAAGAACTTCAAAATCAATCTTTTTAAGTACATTTTTTTTCCAAATTAATCACCAAATTCAAGACAAAGAGACATACATTTTGGGAAGCTTGAGTTCTGTGTTTTTTTCCTTAATATTAATAAATATCTTACATTTTTTCTGGATTACCCTTGATAGTCGAAACACATTCTTCAAAAAGATCTGTACTCTGGCCCCATCAATGTCCCCTTTTATACTAATGCTGAAAGGAAATTGCCAGTCAGGAATAACAAGATTCTTTGGTTGGAAGTGTGGACGCTGATGAAATTCTGACCTATTTAAATCAGTGCCAATGCTTTCATTAACTTCAACAGAATGAGAATTTCATCCATGACAGTTCTCTCATTTCCAATCCACCAGGCCATGCTTTTATCATTGACTCCCTTCTCGTGTCACTCACTGCATTGTTTTTCTGCTTTTTACCTAAATGTGGATTGTGTGCCAGCCGTGTCTTTTGAGTCTTGAATGCTGGAGACAACAGAACAGACGACCTTACAGGATGAGTCTTTAACTTGAAAGCAGTCCAGAATAGGAAACCTTTATTTGTTCCTGAACAGCACTCAGCATTAAAGTTGTCAGACCTCATCAGGGCTTGGTTACCACATTTCAAACCATTTAGAAAAGCTGGTTTGAATAGATGAGTAGTGTAACATATAATGCACCTCACTATGCACCTCACCATGCACCTCACTGTCCTCTAGACAGTCACGATGGGCAGTGTGTTCAAAGAGCAGGGACTTAATCCAAGCAAGTTTATGCCCTCATACTTACTGGGAATTCCTCATTCTTGAGGAATAATTGCAATTCCCCAGTCCAAATCACAAATGTGCATGGATGTACAATGCATGATGCATTGAGTTTCATTTTATCCAAATGCCCTAAAAATTTGACTCTTTGCAGCGAGGTATCCAACTTGTTACAGAAATGGCCTGAATGTTTTTCAGTTATGTGTCCGATGTCACTGGAATTTTCCTCCAATAAAATTGTTCTTTGATAAAATTAAGCACTTTAATCGTCAGAACCAGCAAGCAAAAGGAAATAACAGTTCTAGATCAGATAATGCTTAATGCTTTGCTTGCTTCTTCTTGTAATACTTTGCAACTGTCAGCTCTCATTTTTCACTAGAAGACTACTTAATAGATTTGTTTTCCTCTGCAATATTAAGCCTCGGTGTAAAACAACTCGCCATTATTTATGATTTCCACTCAATGCCTCAGCTGGCTGCCAGCAAGGCTTGGGTGTCAGGCTGCGTGCCAGAGTGAATTCCTGTGGGGACAGATGGGAGAGCAAGAGATCACAAAGTACGACTTCAGAAAGCATCCCTTGTTCCTTTTAGAGCAAACTAGATCAATAGGGTCAGCCATCATTTCAGACTCACCCACCTGAGGCCTGAGGAGTTCTGCAGTGAGGAGGCTGTACTTACCCCTCTGCAAGAAGACAGTTCACATCTGTTGAACTTTGCTGAGGTTCAGTAGAGAGAAGCTCAATTAGTAGCAGTATCAGGTCATTCTACTTTGATCAAGAGCAAATCTTAGCAGAAATACTTCACTGGTTTCAGTGGGAGAACTTGTTCCAGTGAGGTGAAAAGGATTTGGCTCTGGAATTGCAAAATAGACTTAGATTGACAGTGATTCGTGTATTTTCTTTCTGCCTTAATGAAAGCTAAATGATACTTTAATGAGATCACGACACAACAGGTCCAGGGGGACAGGCATGTAGAGAGTCAGCACAGTTTATTCATAAGCTTACTTGCCTTCAGGTATCTAAATAACCCCCACGCATTGTCCAAACAGCAGTAAGTGTTGGCTCCACATGAATTTCCATACAAGATATTCTCAATTTTCAAGATCCAGGAGGGAAAACACACTACTTTGGCCAACAGCTATCCATCCTATGCCCACTTTGGTGTAAAAAGGACTAGGGTAATGACTTAATCTGAACAGTTATTTTCTGGGGCCAGAGCATAATGCAATAGGCAAACCTAGGCTATAAGGTCAGGCATTTTTAATGAAAAACAAAGAAAGTAGAGGCCTGACTGAGGCCAGGGAAGACTGTGAAAACTTGGAGTGGCACATGGAACATAAAAAACAGCTGGATTCACTACTCATGCATTACTCACTACTCATGCAATACTCATGCAACACTCACTACTACACAGCATTTTGCTAAGGATCTCATTTGGAGTGTCTCCTACCAGGTAAAATCAGAGAGTGTCAGAAACAATTTCTTTAGAAGCCATCTGCCTCAGCATATTGATAATGTAGTGTAAAAAGCTGTGCTACTGCAAATTAACTGTTTCTCACTGAGCTCGTCATTGCTGTGTGCTGTTCCTCAGATACTGCCATGGAAAAGAGGGTTTTCTGTCTCAGTTTCTCATAGCAGCCTTACACGTGTCGTGAAAGCAAAGCCCTCCCCTGACGTGCTTCCAGGGTTCACTTTCTCACTCATGTAAGTGAATTGAAAAGATAAAATCTGCGAATCAGCAGAAAAAATGAGATCTAAAAGATCAGTAACTAACCAGACTTGAAGTAAAAGATTGGTGCAGCATACTGGTTTGGAGGTTAACCAATGCCCTGAGACTACAGTCTCATTTTCCCTCTATCAATCCATGCCAGTGCAAGTTCTCACAAGTTCTCTCTCTGAAAAGACAAATATTTTCTATAAGGAAAGTGACCCACCTTGGGTTATGGAAATGTCTTTAATTCCCTCTGTCATACACCTTTGAGTATTCATTTCTTTCACCTTCGTGTTTGGCTCACAGAATGGGTTAGGTTGGAAGGGACCATAGAAGGTGATCTGGCCCAATCTCCCTGCTCCAGCAGGGTCATCCCAGAGGACAAAACACAGGATTGTGTCCAGGGAAATCTCGAATATCTCCAATGAGGAAGACTCCATATCATCTCTGGACAACCTGTTCCACAAGTCAGCTGCACAGTAAAGAAATTCTTCCTTGTATTCAGGTGGAACTATTTTCTTTAGGTCTTCCATGATATATCAGTCATAATGCTGAAAATATCTTCTGTCTTTCCAGTCCTTAAAAATGTCAAGTTCACCACAACAGTTTACTTTCAATACCTCACAAAGAAAGCTCTTTCTCTGCCTACTCATTTTCCCATCAGCTACTGTTTCCTTTCCACTATGCAACCGGCTTCAAACATGTAATTTGCCCCATACAATTCTTTTTGCTTTCTGACAAGACTGTGTGAAATATTTTGCATGTACCTACAATAACTCTTCTGTTTCTATAAAACCTTTTTCAGCCCTTCCAGTCTAAAACAGGAATTGCTTTCTCATTTTGGCAAATTTTTTTGTCAAAGTCAAAGAAAAATTTTTAAATTAAGAATGAACCGTTTAAAAATCATTGCAAGAGAGTAGAAAAAATACATCTCATATTCCCTGTGGGAAAAATGCTAAAAAGGAGAGACAAAGTGAAACAAGCACTGCTCTTTTTCTTTTCCTTTTTTTTTCTTTTTGTAACAAAAAGAATTTTTAAATTTCTGTGCCCTGAGAAAAAGTAAGCCAATTTTCTGAAACTCACTTGGATACTCCAAGAAATGAACTCATTCATTGTGTGGATTTAAAGACTTGATAATAGTCCATACCTTTTTTATAAAAGCAGAAGAATCTTGTATTGCCAAGCCACGGCCATCCTCAACACTCCATTTATAATTGCTGTGGTGACAATGGGGTGACAGTCCCCATATTCTGCAAGTGCTGTTTTTCTTCTCACAGCCATCAGTGGGAGAGGTCACACAACTGCACAGACCTTTCTACTCACCTGTATACTTTGCTTTTCCACTCTCTAGTACCAAAGCCCTTTTTCAGAAGATGGTGTCTATTTCCCATGCATTTGAACAATGTTTGATGCCTCCAATAAAACACAGCTCATTACATTTCATCAGATGATAGGTTAACATGAAAATTTTTGAATTATGTGTTTGACTCTAACCCAACAAACATTTCTGTCTTTGCAAAGATCGATTTTGTCCAAATCCCATGCCCTTTGAGGCAGGCACAGGCAAACAAGGAACCTTGCCTCACATTTCACCTTCTCTCTCCTATTCTTATCACATTGAAATAATGATGCCATCTTCCCTGCAGGGTAGCCTTTCAAATTTGTACTTTTGTTATAAAAGGAGGATAAAGGTTCACAGAAAAACCCTCTCAAGCTTTACAGAGTCAGAAATTACACTGGTGGGGTTCAGGAAGTGCTGTGCACTCTCCCAATGAGTAGAGATGGTCTGTGGACCAGCTCATGGTCCCAAACTTAGGTCTTAGTTTCAGTACAGAGATCAGCAACTACTTGAAACTAAGAAGGTTTTTGGAAGTTTGGATGCTCTATCAGCCTCACAGTTCCTTTGTCCCAAAACTCACAGCTCAATTTCCCTATGTTCTGTGAGGAAAACAGTGACCAAAAAAAAATGGCTGCTATTTCATTCAGAAAATCTGAATCACATCTAATCTCCAGCAATATGATTTATGGGTTATTCTGTCTCATTGTTATGCTCCGTACTAGCCAACACTGTAGCAACAATGGAGCTACAGAATCATTGGCTAATTTACAAGGTTCAGAGCCTTAAGTAGTAAAATTTCCATTGATTATTCAAACATAGTCTCTCTGAAAAAGGACAGAAAATACTTGTAAAGAATTTCTGTGGGGCCAGAAACAGACAACATATTTCTGATTGTCTCCAGCTCACAACTGAAACCTAATCCAGGAGAAGCCATATCCTTACAAGCCTGTAGCACTGTTTTCACTTGAACAAGTTTTAATAAGCTGAGTTAGCATTTGAGATAGACACATACTGAATGGCAGGAACATTTTTACCTGACCACAGCCACACACAGCTGCAGTGTGGTCAGGGATGAGCAGTGCTTTGTTCTTCCGTGCTATTCTGTGCCCAGTGAGTATCACATTGTACGAAATGAAAACATCTGGAATTTGCTTATGCACTCACTTTTGGCAGAGATACTGCAAAATGACCAACCTGCTCATATTTAAGATACTGTGTTATGAGCACTGTTAATTAAATAAACAAACACATGCTTTTTACAAACCACAATGGCACAAAATATTGATGTGCAGATAACAAAGTTTAAGTCTTGTTCAAAAATGCCAAACCCTTTTAGCCACCTTCTTTCTGTGTACTTTACTTTGATTGCATTTGCTCTGGCATATTTCAACTAATCATTGTGCTTGTATCTGAATGGAATATAAAGTTAAAATTACATTTGAGAATTTTTACAGGTATCACACAAAAAATACTGTATATTTGGTTTTAGCTAATATTTCAGAGAATGCTGCATCTATCTAATTTGTTAACGCTGATACCACTGCAATATCAATATACAAAAAAAGAAAACACTTTAAAATTACAGAGAGTTTGCAGTCAGAATTGACAAGGCATATCTTTCAGAGACAGACTGTATCTCTGTTTAAAATACACTCATAACTGTCGTGATGTATGCTAGTAAATCAAACTCACAAATGTGTGCACTAAGATTTGAAATGCTTCCATGAATAAATTTATATTCTGCCTGTCTCACAGTCTAGCTGCCTTAAAAAAAAAAAAAAAACCAACTTCAGTGAGCTGAAGTCTTAGAATGAATTTGCTGAGGGGATAAACGTTTTGGCCAGTGCCTTGCTGCACTGAAACAAGTGGGTACATCCCATGCATCCATGAGCAGTGAACAAATGTGTGGAGCTGCCTACTGAGAACAAAAACCTGGGAAGTTTTCTTTACACCATTGTTCCCCATTCCAATCCAGACAGAATGGGGAGTCTGGAAAAAAAGAATTGATGGAAATTTCAATATGTGGACTTCTGCTTCGTTGCCATGTAAAATCATGTGCAATCAAAACATTTAGCCTAGTATGTAAAGTTTCACTAAGGTCAAAGTTTATGCACAGCACGTTTTGAATTTGACCAGAATATGTTTTTCTGTTTCTTTCCATTTACTTAATTCTCATTAATAAGTTACAGTTACAACTGCCTCTAGGATCACGCACATTGAGAGAAATGCTGCTTAATAGACTGTCACTGCAACAGAATCCCAAGTGCAGATTTCCTGGTGTGAAAGGGTGTGATTTTGCTAAAACCAAAGCTTGAAGTTAATTGTTTTAATCCTGCAAGCAGAGGAAATGTTCCTCTAAGGGCTGGGGCAAGTTTGAGCTGGGAGCAGTGAAAGAGCAGAATAAGAGCTGCTTATTCCTGCCAGTGCCTGAGCCCCGGGGAGCTGGCTTGATCTGTCCCTGGCCAGCATTCCTCCACAAGAAATAAAGCAGTGTTCAGGGGGAGGCAGTCTCCCTGCCTCCTCCCCACGGCCTCTCGCCCACACTTTGGAGAAACCTGGAGCCACCTTTGTGATGTGACAATGGCCATGACAACAGCTGGTTATTTGGATCCATTTAGTTCTGAGGAAGCCCTAGTGCCCCAAATAATATAGCTCTGTAGTCACTCCTGACTTCCACGTCAAGTCAGCCCAGTTTTCCTATGGGAATAAATAATCTGTAGCAGTTCTCATCGGCAGGCAGCCAGCCTCCCTCTCAGGAAAAGTCCAACATCTTTGAGGTTTTGTATCCTGTCAGGCGCTCAGGTTGGTTACATTTGAAGCAGCAGGGTGACAACAGTCAGCATAGCATGGTCAATTAAAGGGATTTGCAGAAAGACTATCCAGCAGCTGACTTTTAACAGAGCTGGGTTTTTTCTTCAAGGGCGAAAGAGGTTATTTTGAGTACAGTTCTGTAAATTCAGAGAGTAATGCCTTCTCTGCAGCTAAATAGGCTCACTGTAGTCATAAGCAGTGGTATAAGATTTAGGAATTGGTTTTGTATTTTCTTAAACATTAACTAAACTTCACGAGTTAGGTACTCTGAAGGACAGTTGTAGTCCTGGCTGCCACTGCCAGAGTTCTTGGGATTGTATGCAGGGATCCACATTTCCAATGTGGGCTTGAACATGAAGCTGCACAACCTCAGTTTCCAGACATGAGCATACACAAGACGCACTTGAGTTACCTGAAAAGTGTCTCTCTTTGTATTTTTCAAGCCAGAACACCCCAAGCCACTAGTCACCTAGGGAATGGCATAACCTGGACCTTCAGGTGGATTGTTGGGCAAATGCCCAAGGAGTGAGGACAATGTAAACAACTGGCTTAGACTAATAAGCATTAAGGAAAATCTCTTAATGAGGCATCATCATTCACTTTAAATTCTGGAATGGTAGTGCATTTAGAAACTCAGCATCACAGCTCAGAAAGACCCACAGTGAATCATGTCAGATGACTTTTATTTCTCTTTTCGCATGGCTTTTCCATACAGATCTCCATTTTCTCCACTGGGCTTTGTTACCTTGAATGGTTTATTTTGTGCCCAATACTTGACACTGTAGAGGAGAAATCTCTGCTTCATTGTCTTTCTGTGCCCTCTAGTTCAAGGGAAAATGTATTTATCCCTAGGTTTTTGGAAACATTGCATTTAATAAATAAGCTCATTTTCCTCAAGTTGCATAAGCCGCATTTTCCCTATGATCACAGAAGCATAAAACTTGCTTTCTATGATCATTCATGCTCACAAAATTCAGTCACAAAATGCTTGAAAGTAGCAAATATTAAATGAGTGGAGAAAAAGACCCTACAAACTCTCATTTACTTACAAACAAATATTGGCAGATACACTTTGTGTTACAACTTCTATGACAGTATGAATATAAATTACTAGAATCGAACACATTTCAATTGAATTTCTTTTTGACCATAAATATGCCTCATATATTATTCTTCCATTAACCTGTAAAATGAGAGTTTATGTGAACACAAAATTCTTCCGCATGTCTTGCAAAGCTGACAGAAAACATTAACATGTATGAAAATCATAGAATAGATTGGGTTGGAAGGGACCTTAAAGATCACCTAGTTCCAACCCCGTTGCCATGGGCAGGGACACTTTCTCCTAGACCAGGTTGCTCAGAGCCTCATCCAGCCTGGTCTTGAGCACTGGCAGGGGTGGGGCATACACAACTTCTCTGGGCAACCTGTTCCAGTGCCTTGCCCACCCCACAATAAAGAATTTCTTCCTAATAGCCTCACAAACCTACCCTGTTTGAGTTTAAAGACTGAGATCACCCCTTGTCCTATCACCACATGCCCTTGTAAAAAGTCTTTTTCCAGCTCTCTTATATGCTCCCTGTAGGTACCAAAAGGTGCTGCAAGGTTTCCCCAGAAAAAACCTTGTCTTGTCCAGGCTAAACAGCCCCAGCTCTCCCAGTCTGTCTCCATAGGAGAGGTGCTCCAGCACTCTGACCATCTTCATAGCCTCCCCTGGACTCACTTTAGCAAATCGACGTCCTTCCTATGTTGGGGGCCCCAGAGCTGGAGCTCACAGCATTCCCAATGGGGTGTCGTGAGGGCAGAGCAGAGGGGGAGGATCACGTCCCTCGCACTGCTGGCCACTCTTCTCTTGATGCAGCCCAGGATTTGGTTCACTTGTTGGGCTGCAAACACACATTGCAGGGTCACCTCAAGCTTAATGAATCCAAATAAAAATTTTCAGCTCTTACCTTCACTGACTTTTTTAACTATTTAGTCCCCATAGAGATAGCAGCTTCCCCAAGACATTAGGCTGCAGTCAAATTCTCGTCCATTAAACTGGAAATCTTTAGGCTCCTGAACCTTGGTTTGGGGATTGAAACAACACGATATTTGACTGCAAGATACACTGCTAATTCTTAAATGTGTATATCAAAAATTTACTGCTGTTCTGTACTTGTTAATTCAGCTCCTACTGAGAAAACAAGAACTCTGCCTCTCCAGCAAATCGCTGCAAGGAATAATCAAATACTTTGCTTATAAAACAGTATAAGTATATTGATTCCTCATTGGCTTGGCTTGATCTTATTTCCTGTTCTGTATTAATTTTTAACTGCCTTCACACATTAAATATGCTTATTAAAAAATGAAGGCTACAGATTTTCTTTATCACTTGTTTGTATTAACTGCACTTTAATAGATAAAGAGGAAAATATCCCCTGCTCTGTGCGCATCTGAGGCAACAACCAACTGTTATCTGCCTCTGGGCTCAGTGACCTAGAAACCAGCAATAAGACTCATAAAAATCAGATGCTGAAGAACAGCATCAGAGACAGCTTCAGAAAGAGGATGATAAATCATTTGACAAGTCCATAAGATGTAAGTGCTTCTGAAATAATAAAAAAAAAAATTCCTTGAAAAAACTTAAAGGTAACACCTCAAAAATATTTTCCAGCTCTATATTTTTTCTCATTTTTTGTCTCTTTGAAGATTCTCAGAGACCCCATCCTGTGCACAACACCACACTGAATGTCCCTGTTTTTATTACAGAATTAGGCATTCTTCTTTCCTTAATATAACACGGAATGGTGGCTGTTAAGGTACAAAATCCATGAAAAAATCAAGATTGTGGAACTACACAGAAAACACATAGCTGTTTTGATTCAAGACACCATAAGTGGTTCACAAGGCAGCTTTCAGTCAGCGAGAGATTCAAGTATGGAAATAAGCATACACCTATCAAATCCCTGGAAAACAGAGAAAGAAAGTCACTTTTAAAATTAACAACTGGATTTCAGCTTTCACATAAAATCCTGCTGCTCTTAATTGGTTTCATCCTCTGAGCTAGGTCAGTTAGACACATGGTGTCCATAGCACTTTACCTATAGCAGCCAAACAGTCATGAATGTCAGCTAAAGTAAAAGTGAAAAATTATACAACTTCGGTCCATAATTCAGAATTGGGCATTTCTGCAAATACACAGGAGATCTGAGGAGAGAGATTTGGAGTTGTGGCATGGTTATAACTCAGAAAAATATTTACTTCTAAGCTCATTTGGCATTTTTGCAGATGGAAGGTGTTCTATAATTCCAAGATTTTACACAATTTCGGGTGACAGGCAAAGAGAGAATGAGGTAAAGGCATTATGTCAATACATTGTGTGGGTACTTACTGATAATGAATTATCTCTTTACTTTAAATTGCTTAGACCTATTGTGCATGGGTCATTGTTAGTACTATCAAAATCTAGAAAACAATAGCTGGCAAACAAGACACAGAAATGATGTGCTAATGACAACAACATTACCTGCCAAAGTGAAAAACTGAGCAGACACACATCATAATGTTTTAGATGCTTCACATGAGATGGTGGTGATGATGCTCATCACCAGAAACCCCAGGCACAACTCAAGACCCCACTGCACTGAGTGCTGCACAAGCACAGAATACAGTGAACTAAGAATTATAGTGAATATAGTGAATTATCCCACCGGAGCTGAAACATAGCAAAGTCAGTTTTGTATCAGATCTTAGGCGTGCACATTTCTTTTCACATCTGTGAATGCTGAAAAAAAAATACAGGCAAGAAACATGCAAGGATTTGGTGCTTTCAGTTTTAACAGCCTAACAAGCCAATTAGGTAGGAGCAAACCTCAGGCTTCTGGCACTTTCTCAGTGTGATTCGCATTTCTCACCAGCATGTGCTGCCCTCAGCCTGAAAGAATTGAGTGCACTAGACCATTTTTAAAATGCCTTTTTTCCTGCCTGTTTTCCTGTGTGCTTTGTTTCTTTCCTACCCAGAACAAGCTCTGCACCACAGGAGGTAAGCAGATAAAGGCTCAGGCAAGGTACTGGATAAAGGCTCCAGCTGTCCCAGGAGATTTGTTTTCTTCCTCACACATCACCTTCATCTCAAGGAAAGTCTCAAGAATAGAAACACAGCAAGTACATTTCACCCATTTTTTGTGATTCGCACTTTCATCTGCTTAATAGTTACATTTTCTTTTCCTGGAATTTTTTAATGCAGACACTACTGTCTGTCAATAGGATGGAGTGGGAAGACATCGCACAAGTTGAACTTATGTCGCCTTGGCTTGGCTACCTCAAATTTAAAACAAATAAATGCAAACAAGAGGAGATAGGTGTCAAGTGCAATATCTTCTCTTGTTTATTGAAACTTTTGAATAGCAATTTTTCTATAATCCAGCCTGTCTGAGACCAAGTTCCATGCCAGTGGCTGAGAAGGATAATGGAAAAGATCTTGTCTGGCTTTCCTAGTCAGTGCAGACAAGGAATAGGCCTCTGGAAAGAAACTCAACATTTCTCTGCTGATATCTTGTCTTTGTAACTGGTAGTGACATGGATGAAAGAGGGGAAAGCAGGAGGGAGAACTGGAATGAAGGGTCTCTTCACTTCCTTTTGCAACTCCTGGCTTCTGTAACATCACATACAGAAGTGTTTGCATTTCACGGATGGGTTTTCCATGTGTTAGTTCTGCATTGACCAAAATCAGCAACTTTTCAGTTTTCAGAAGCAGATTGTTTCAGGTTTTTCAGCTTGTTTTGCAGACAAAAGAATCAAAACCGTTTGAAAGGAGGTCAATAGGAGTTAAGTACATAATCCGTTTAGGATTTAGCAAATCCTACCCAGACCTTTTTGCATTTCTAGGCACCTAACTACTGCTGTAAACTCGACTCTGCATAAATTTCTGAATTTTCAATGCCCAAGAGAATGAAACCACTGACTTGTCCAAGTTTGTTTTAACATTCCTGCCTCTGCAGACTGGGGTGTCTGAAGTGCCCTTACAGGGAAGAGTCAGGGAGACAGAAAGGTTGAAGAGACCAGGTTGTTTTTAATGAAGAAGCTGAAGCACCTGTCTCATTCTGCACGTGCAGGATAGCACTAGATACTGCAGAGTATCATAATGTAAATTAAAGAAGGATTTTGTAAGACATGATTGAGAAATAGGATGTTGTCATCAGTTTTACTAATCTCACAGTGTCCTCAAGTCTTTTTTATAAGATATTGGACTTACTTGATGTATTTGAAGAAAATTAACATCTGGTCAAAACAACAGCAGTTTGCTACATAAGAATCACTAAGGCACTCTGCTCACAGCTGTTAAATACAGATGGCACTTTTGTAATAGCTATGACAGCATAACAATAAATTGTGACAGTAGCTAAAAGTTATGACAGCACAACCAGGCAAGCATTTAATCACATTACAGAACATACAGGATGACAAAAGTAGTAATTCCAGGCCAAAAGAAAAACATTTCCACATTTTCTAAAAATTAAAAGCACTTGTACCAAGAACTTAGTTATTACAGAGAGGTTATCCTAGTGAAACAGCAGCACTGCCCAACAGCATTGAGGAAATCCACCCCTTGAACTAACACCATGCTGTTGCAGAGGGCTGCTGGGATCTGCTCTTGAAGCCACTGGCAGCTCTTTCATTTGGGTGAAAAGAGACTGGCATCGTGTTCCCCATTCTGTGTAACCATAGCCCAGACTCCAGAGAGGAAGGCACCCATCTCACCACAACCCAAGTGTGTAGGCAGGTGTACAAACAGCCCTTTCTTTCCTCTTGGGGCCATATTCATGCGTGCTGAGTATCCCCAAGCTGCTCCAAAAGGAGAGAAGGGGTCCTTCCCATAGGTAGAGGTGGAAAAGAGGAGCAAAAGAGCTGTAGTTACTTCTCTCCTGCCAGTCTTTCTGTTCAAGCTTGACAGATATCTTCAGTCCTCCCACAAAGGCTCATGCTTTATCATAGCACAACAAACAAAATATCTGTAAAGTTTTTTTTGGGATGGAGACTGAGCAGAGCCACAGGTCCCGGGCTTGGGTGGATGAGACACAACAGCATGGTGAAGGCACACCCATCCCAGATCCTAGCCTTTGAGGAGAAGAGAGACTGCAGCCCTTGCCTATGAGGAGAAGCTGCAGTTTACAACATGCAAGCAAAATTAGTAATTTGGTACTTTTAGATGGAGGTTACAAAATTCTAATGTGCAGCTCTTTTTCTTGGGTGAGATTAAAAAGTGTAGATTCTGCTGGCGCTCCCATGTGCACACAGTGGAACACTGGTTAGAAGATGAAAATATTGTTAAAATTGTTATCTCCACTGTACATTGAAATTACATTGAAGAATGATTTATATTTTATTTCAACCTTCCTCCCTCAAAAAAAAAAAAAAAATCAAGGTTCTGTTATTCAAAACTGCTTTTAACCTTGTATAGTTAATGTACACATAAAAAGTTTGCTCTGCTTGTTGCTTGGACACTGATAAAAGCGTATAACTCAACATGACATTTTTGAATGATGAAAGACAACCCATACAACTGAGGTGGGTCAGACAGAAATCACAATAAATTGGAGCAGCACCTCCATGGTATTTGACAAAGTGAACATTGCTACATCGCTACTTTTAGCAATATATCTTTCTTTATAATACTATACCCAGAAAAACAATACAAGCTTTTATCTCATCCCATAATACATAATATAATTGCTCCGGTCAGACAGCAAAAATTAGGACAAATGTAATATGAACAGCAGTCTCTAATCTGGCTCAGTTTTTTCTCTTTTACATGGTAACACTGAATATAACTCTGTGACACCTTCCCTGTTATTGCTGTCATCCATCCTTAATTACTGCTCTGAAGTGAAAACAGGAGCCACAGTGGGAGCGTGTAGAAACGACCGCTGCATGCCCGTGAAAACATCCCACATCTCTTAGCAGTGACAGGGGCTCCAGGCTTTGCTGTGGACCCACGAGCTTCACTATCTGCCAATTAAGAGAACAGGATTTTCTCTTGGACAATATTTGTGTTGGGTTTCCACGTCAATGTTTTGGAGGAGGAGGGTACAGGAGTGGAATCTGTAAGAAGCTGCTGGAAGCTTTCCCTGTGTCCAACAGGGTCAATGCCAGTCAACTCTGAGACTGACCTGCTGCTGGCCAAGGCAGAGCCCACCAGTGACTGTGGTAGTGCTTCTGGGATAACATATTTAAGAAGGGGGAAGTTAAACCCTGCACAACATCAGTAGCTGCCAGAAGAGAGGAGTGAGAATATGCAAGAAAAAGAACACTGTGAGCACCGAGATCAGTGAAGAAGGAAAGGAAGGAGGTGCTCCAGCTGCCAAAACAGACATTCCTCTGAAGCCTCTGGAGGACCCCATGCCAGACCAGGTGGATACACCCAAAGGATGTTGTGATCACCTGGAGAGAGGAGTCCACGCTGGAACAGGTTTGCTGGCAGGACTTGTGACTCCACAGGGAATCCATGCTGGAGCAGCCTGTTCCTGTAGGACTGCACCCCATGGAAGGGCCCCCCACTGGAGCAGTTTGTTTAGATCTTCAGCCTGTGGGAAGGACACAGGTTGGAGAAGTTCATGAAGGACTGTCTCCCATGGGAGGGATCCCACAGTGGAGCAGAAGAGTGTGAGTGGTCCTCCCCCTGAAGAGGAACGAGTAGCAGATACAGCATGTGATAAACAGATCATAATCCCCATTCCTATACCCCTGCACTACTGGAGGGAAGGAGGTAGAGAAATTTGGATTAAAATTAGGCCCATGAAGAAGGGAGAGGTGGGAGAAAGTGTTTTTAAGGTATGGGTTTATTCCATATTACCCTATTCTTGATTGGATTGGCAATAAATCAAATTCATTTCATTGAATCATAAAAGGGTTTGGTTTGGAAGGGACCTTAAAAGTCATCTATTCCCAATGCCATGCCATGGGCAGAGGTGGCACCCACTAGACCAGTTCGCTCAAAGCCCCACTCAACATGGCCTTGGACACTGCCAGTGGTGGGGAATCCAAAACTTCTCTGGGAAACCTGGTCCAGTGTCTCACCAACCTCACAATAAGGAATCTGTTTCTAATATCTAGTCTAAACCTATCCTCTTTCAGTTTAAAGCCATCGCTCTGATGAAGAACTTTTTGATCAGACCCTTGTCCTATCACTCATGCCTTTGTAGAATGTCCCTCTCCAGCTCTCTTGTAGGCTCCCTGTAGGTACTGGAGGTCTGCTGTTAGGTCTCCCTGGAGCCTTCTCTTCGAGGCTGAATTAATGCCAATTCTCTCAGCCTGTCTTCCTGGGAGGGGTGCCCCAGACCCCCGATCACTTTTGTGGCACTCACCTGAACCTGCTCTAACAGGTATGTGAATATCTTTCTAACATTGAGGACCCCAGAGCTCTACACAGAAGCAAGCAAGTCCTAATTTAGCCCAAACTTTTTCTGTTTCTAAAGCCCTTCTCAGAGATTTGTGTTGATCTGCTGCTAACCAGGGTCTGTTGGCCTAGAGGTTCAAATTTCTACAGCATCTACAAAGCAATATGACTTCAAAATGCAGCTATTTTCATTGAATAGTAAAATAGTTAGCAGATGCTTATGCTTTGGATATGCCATCCCTTGCACAAAACCACTTTATAAATGGATAAAGGAAATTCACACCCAAATGCTGGTGACATTTCTTCTTTTCCACATATACTGCATTTACAGTCTAATCAAATTACTGCTCTCAGGCCATGCTTTTTAAACAGCCAGTCCTTCAGAAATAAGATCACTGAAATAAAGAGTTACAGCTCACATGAGAGACGTCCTGGTAGAGGGAAAGCAGTTTGTCTTCAACAAAGAGAAGAGAGACATAAACACTTCTTTTGCTACCAACAACTAACCAGATAAACTTTCTAGTAACAATCTTTGAAAGGAAAGACACTAAGTCTGCCAGAAATCAAGGGCAAGCACAGCAGCTAAATTATCTATCCACCTGCATCTTTGCATAAAATTTCTACTTGAACATTATTAATCATTCATGGCATTGTTAACTTCTCTATGGTGTGTTTGCTTTTTCCCTATCAATATATGCATAAATCTATCTAATTAATGCTAATATAAATGTTTACTATGGGATGGCAGAGACTGTCTACACTGAATTTCTAATTCAGCTAAACCAAGTTCCAGACATCATTCGAAAAAGAAGAAAAAATTAATCAAACATTTTAGTCCCCAAAATTTTAGAAATATTTTTAGCAAACCCATTGTGGGATCTTGAGCATTACAACCATGGCGCTACCTAAGAGTCTTTTGACATCCTTGCAAAACTTTATTCCTCTTCAGATGGATATCAGCAAATAAATTTGGTCAACAACAGAAAAACTTGTAAGTGTTTAATGAATTCTTTTAAGACTGAAATATTATGAACAGGAGAGAACCTGTCTGGGAGCTGAGTTCCATATATACTACCTCTTTGAAAATAGCAGTAAAAACATATACCATTTACTTAGATCAGTAATATTTAAAGACATTTTGGTTTTTAATATAATATTAAAATTTTAGACCATTTAGTGGGATAGGAACCCCTACTCAGACTCTAAAAGTGCGATGGAGAATTTGTGTCTTTTCATGATTTTTATCTGAAACTGTCAGTTATAGATGACCTGCTTTGGCTTGAGGCTATACACAGATATTGCTACATGCTGACTACTAGCTGCTATCCTTCTGCACCCTGCCAAAAGGATCCTGTTTCCCCTATAGGCAACCCGATGCAGCTCACACTGTGGCATTAATCCAAAAGGCAATTTTGCACTGTCTGTAATAAAAAATTGTTATTAAAATTTTATCGAATGTTAAAAGTAATAATTTATAAAATCTCATGAGAAACATTTGTATCTTAACTGAAAAAAATAATTGAACTGCTGGCTTGATGGAAAGGAAAATATCTCATTTTGGTTTACTCACTAAGAAAATATTCAACGAAAGTATAGAAGTGCTAATTTTTAAGTCAGTGTGTTCAGCATCTGGAGTGTATTTCAAGGCTGCAATGAGGCTAACAGAGTGAACAATCTAATTCTTTCTGATATATTTAATTTGATTACGGATTTAAGCAGCAATAAATATATAGTTCACATTATCTTAGCAAAACTGTTCTTTTCAGCTAGAGAAGAAAGTAATGAAGCTCAGAGTTATTCAGTGTAACAATATTGAATAAACGTTTTTGCCCATATAACAGGACAGAGGATTCATTATTTTCTAAAATGGACATTATGATCACTTTGAAACATTTCTGATTTTACCTGAGATGTATCTATTGCCTGGGAAAGCACATATGTTTGTTGCATAGAAAGAGTATCATTAGCTCTTTTCACTGTTTTCATAAAACCTATTAGCATCAAGTTCTTCTGTTGTTCCTCTAATGCTAGCATAAGAGAAAAGATAGTTTCCCTCCCTCTCTTCCTCACGTATTTGTAGAGGATTTATGCCACGCCGTGATGTAGGATCCTCTCCATGGGTCACAGCAGAGTTGGGCTATCCCCCACACCCAGCTCTGCTCTGAAATCAGCACAGCTCTCAGCTGCAGCATTACCTGAGTTTGGTTAATCCTCCATAATTTTGGAGGATTAGTTATACGGCCCAAATGCACAGTCTGGGCTCTGTCTGTTGTCAAAAGCAAGAGTAAGGACAGGAGGGGGGAAAATCCAAGCTTTGGATGTCAAACAGCTTCTTTAGGCAATTAAGCAACACTCTTGAGGTACCTGTAAAGGACCCTGACAACATGCACAGGGGTGGAGATGCTTGTTTTGGGCTGCTAAAGCTTCCAGCAGCATCTAATCAGGCTGCTCTTCACTCCCTCCCAGCTGCCAGCTCCTACCTAATAGGGCCAGTGGAGCAGCTAGGTCACACATATGTAAACAGTGTTAACCTAATTCTATGTAAAGCAGCACTGCATTTATGCATTTCTCTAACTTGCTGCCTGGTGGGGTTACATGCTACTCTCCAAATGAGTGCAACTGAAAGGAAATAAGGCAATGTCTTAGTATTTTCTAATCTTGAAACACATCACTACAGCACTTGCAAAAATAATAATATTCTGACAGTTCTAGTCGTATCAGCATTGTTAGATCACCATGTGTAGCCACCTTGCAGTTTCTCATTTAACTAAGGCTTCTGACTCTGCCAGAACCAGGCTGCTGGGGCAGAGAATCTGCTGTGGAGCCCCTTCTATTCTACTGACATCTCAGGGGTTGTTAACCAGCTCCTGCCTGCCTGCAGACTTCAAAATATATATGTGTAGACAGGCCAATATTCAAAGACAGACCCATAAACAGGGTTCTATAAGTGAACAATTCTCTACCAGATGTTAACTGGTATATATCCAAGGAAGGGGAGGACAGCCCAGCTAGTTGTCTAGAAAGACAGTCTCTCTGATGCTGTATCAAAACCTGCAGGATGGAGAAGGATCCAGACTGAGATGCACACCTTAACCACATGATGACCATAGGGACAGGAATGATCCAGGCAGAGATCAATCTTTTTTTCCCTCATTAGCTATCTCCCTAAACTGCTATCATAGCAGGAACTTAGCATTTGGATTAGAAAGAAACTAAGGCATATCCCAGCCGTACTCCCAGTTCAGAGCACCAGGACAGCAGGGTGAGCTGAGGAGGCTGTAACCCAGATTGCAGTCCAGGTGCAACCTCCTGGCCACCTCTCAACCACCAGAAAATTACTACTATATCTCAAATAAAGGAGCCACCAGTCCTGTCCTCAACATGAATGTCAGTGAGGGCAGTAGCTTGCATTTTTGGGAGCACTAACATCAAAGTCAAGCAACTGTTTTAACTACCTTGAAGATAATGTGACAAATTTTGCAGCCCTCCAACTGCTTAACTCAGGAAAATGTTTTTCTTAACAGGCAGCTCTTGCTCTTGTTTCCAAGTAACATTTTGAGTGAAAATCTATGAACCACACACTGCAAAAAATCATGACCTGCCTGGTTCTACATTTATAAATTAAAATATAGTTATAAGGGCTAATGTTCATCCTGAGGAGAAACTGCAGATTTTTTAAGATAAAATAACATTTTAAAGGTTTTGATTTTTTTTTATCTGCTTTTTCCTTTCCTCTCCACCTTCTGAGGTATCCCAGACTGCTACATATGGTTCAAGCAGATTATACATTTCATCAGGACGGGTGACAGAAATGAAAAACACACCTAGACACTTCAGAGCCGCAGGAAAAATGAAATCGAGCTCTTTCAATAAATTTCACTTCTAGAAGACACTTCTATTAAAATGTAGAAGTGAAGCCATGAAATATTGAGGAAAAGGCAATGAAATGTGGAAGTTGTCATAAATCAAGAGACATAAAAATCTTGGAAATACATGGTAAGAACAAAGTTCAAACCTTATTAATGCTTCTGTTATGGTTTACTGCAATCTTATTTGTAAAATATACAACTCCAAACATTTTTCTGTGAAGCTTTTGAAGGCTGTCCTGGTAAACAGGATTCTCTACAGCTATAGGATTCTCTAAACTATATACAGAATTATTTTCATAATAACAAATACAATCTTACATATACTTAGTCAAACCTTGATATAGATGTAAAGATAATAAACAGCACATTATGAATTCCTTTGGTTAAATATATGGAAGTAAAGAAATATTTGAAAGTAATTGTTATTATTCTCATTCATTCAGAATAAGCCTTCCTTTTTGTACTACAGTGAATGATAAATATCTGATGACAAAAGACAATGTTTCAGAAAACATAGATAACGACAGAAACACTTGTTATTTTGTCCAGATTCTAAGACATCACCACAAAGGACAAAAAAATAAACCCAAATAGATCATATTTGTAGAGCTTGTGTTCACAATTCCATCATCACAATTTCTTCTCTGCAGGTTGCCACTAAGGCTGGTTGCATGGGTACCACCCCTGCAAGACTTGTCCCTGACTGACAGTAAAGCACAGAGAAACTCCAGGGGCTAAAAGAGCCTGTGGGAGCTCTACCACTCTTCTTGTCAGGTGCATGTGCTCTCCCACCAGCAATCTCATGTGACAATTAGACAGATTGATAACAGGCATTATTACCAGAATGACAGCCAACCTCTCTTATAATTACCCTCCATTTGCTTTTTGCACTACATATTTCCTTATGTGATCCTACACGATTTCCCTGATAAAAACATGACAAGTCATTGTTCTGAATTAGCCATTGTATTATAAATCACAGATTTTATCATTTATGATATTTTGACTACCTGAGCCCTCCCTAAAATAAATTGATGATTTCTCATCTTCTGGTGACACATGCTTGTGAAATGCCAGTGTTTTCAGCATTTGATCACGTTTGTGAGAGGGGTTGTCTTGATAAGTGCTGGAACTCATCAGTCACCAAGGTTGTTGGTAAATGTCTCTCGATATCATTATTTTCATTTCATCTGAAATTCTTTGGTAGTGAGGCTCTAGACACTGGCAGCAGGGAGGTGGAATAACACAATTTGTAATTTAAAAACTGTGTAACTGTGGGACAAGTTGTAGACTATTTGAGGGGATATTCTCATCTCAGTGCACGGGGCTAAAGCAGCTCCTGTGTTAGCACAGGGGAGTACAGAACATCCAGGGCTGAAAATGCAGCATTTGCATAATGCAGCCATTCTCAATTGAAAGCAAAATGGTACCAGAAAGACTTGAAAGTGGAAGACAGCAACATCCTCAGTGGTGGCACTAATGTGTGTTGCAGTGGTGCCAGATGGTCCTGTCGTCAGGGCAAAGCCACAAGTGTACAGACACCCCAAAGAGCACACGGTGGTGGCCGGTGAGTTGGGCTGTCAAATCCTTCAGCTCCACACTCAGTTCACTGCACTCCACTTCTAGAGGTGTTCAGTGAGGATGGACTACAAATCTGAAGGGATTTTAGTGACATCACAATGGCCAGTTTCAACAACAGTAGAACTTGAGCCCATCACAAGCCTACTGTTTCCAAATCGTGAAAGTATTTGTTGTCTGCTTTCATGTTCAACAGCTTGCCAGCTGAGACGGACAAAACAGCCATTGTTTGACTGACATCAAATTAGTAAGGGGGGAAATGCCATCAAAAATTCTGGTTTTGATAAAAATGTCAAGACTGAAAAATGACAATTAATATCAGAAATTTCCCAGCCAAAACCACAGTTTCCAGTCCTGGCTGGTAGTGATTGTATGCATGCAGGATAAGTTGTTGTATCGTCTTTAATTACAATTTAAAAATAAACTGAGCGATTTTTAATTAGCCCTAAATATATCCCACAGATATCCACTTAGGAATAGCCATAGTGATAAAGCTAGTAAACATTCTCTCATGGACTCCTTGATTCAAGATGGATTAAATACATTTGCAAAGTGTTCTTGTAAACTGAAACGCACATTTCTGCAGTGCCTTTTTCTTTGTTTATTGTGAATATTAGAGGAAAAATACATGTGAAATATTCACCTAAGACTATGCAGTTAAGGAAATGTTCAATTGTGTGATGGTTTATTTTGGACTTGCTTTATTGTGTCATTGTTAAAAGCACCATAAAACTTACTATTCATTAGTATTCATGCATTGTTATCTCTTAAGGCTCATTAATATTTCAGAAATACTCTCTGAATGCCTGTTATGAGCTAATTTGATTGTGAGAGAAACATCTGTTCAGTTTTGGATGCCCTTGCTCAAGAAAGGTATAGTCAAGATTGAAAACCTCCAAACACACACTACTATAACAGTGATTTAAGTTGCCATTACTTAGTCTAAAGAAAAAAATGTCAAATCTGATCTATAAACAGGGGAATAGTTGACACCCCTCTTCTCCTCCAAGTGGACCCTCGAAACTCTGCCAAAGGCAAAAGCATGGTAAAATCATGAAATAAAAAAGACAAGGTGCTTGAAAACAGGTCAGTGTAAGAAGAAATTGTAATGAATGGGGAGCTCAAACCTGTCAATTCAGGTCCCTTTTGGTGCAAAATTACCACCCCCCTCCCTTTTAATTGTTTTTAATCTATTCATTTTCTATGCAGTAGGACCAGACAAGAATTTCTTGGAGAAGTAACATAGGCAGGCTAAAGGATCTACTCTTCTGGCTTAACAGTAAATCAACAGAGCTTTACTTTCCCTGCTTATTTGCTTGTGTCCAGTATGACTATTCATTATAATAATTAACCAGTGCCTAGAGTCTAGGAGCATTGGTGTCTACCATTAGTAGAAAAGTAGCAACCAATAGCAACATGTTCCAGGAAAACCAGGGAAATTTCACATATTCTTTGGCTCAGTTTGGAAGGAAAAATCACAGCTTTCTGTGAGGGCTGCAATGGAAAAATGAGATTCTGAAAGAATTTATCTGGCCTGGAGGTCACAGAGCAACACACTCAAAACAAACTGAATCAGAAGAGAAACAGGACAGGCAAGAAAATGTAGCAGCTTAGCTAAGTGGGAGAAAAATTTGCATTTTCTACTCTTCCTTAGCTGTATTGCAAGATTCCAGGCTCTCAGGAGTTCAGTTTCTCTCACCATAAGATATCCTGTTTTGTGGCACTATCAGTCCAGATCTTTTCTGCTGGTTACCCTGTTTCCAAAGGAGCCTAAGAAAGCAGCCTATCTTACTGGCAAAGGAAGTACATCAAGTTTCAAAGCTTGCAGACACAGTGTCAGGGGTATCAAACTGTGTCAAAGTCCAGCCTTGTTGAAATTCTAAGTGGGATAATCTTGTGACTTTGCAGAAATCTCTCACTGA
Organism: Irena cyanogastra; assembly: GCA_013397155.1. Taxonomy (NCBI): domain Eukaryota; kingdom Metazoa; phylum Chordata; class Aves; order Passeriformes; family Irenidae; genus Irena; species Irena cyanogastra. The sequence goes on from VWZV01008314.1 coordinate 138,378, forward strand.
CACTGTTTTGTTTCTTCAGCATGAGATCTAGCGATCATCTGTTCTGGAAAATTCACAAGGGTGGTGACTAGTGGTGATACAAGGACTACTGAAAGTTAGATATTTTCTTTAATAGCTGCTTTTATTCTGGGACAAGCTATAGAAAGATTACTGTCAAAATTTACCCTTAGTTTCTAAAAAAATTTGAGGGTCACTGAAGTGCTAATGCTATAGATTAAAAAATCCAAAACTAACTTGTTATAGAGAATTTGGAACAAGCATTAGCTGCAGTATCTTTGTTTCCCAAATCAGCTGCTCTGACAGATGAGCTGCTTCACCAGTTCACAGATGTGCAAGTGCCCCCACAGTGCTTCTGACATTTCTGAGCATCCAAGCCTCTTCAGGAGGAAAGGCATCTAGGGAAAAAGAAAAAAATGTAGTCTTTTTGCTCATTAATCTTTTGTCCTTTCAGAGATGAAAGTCAGAGCCTCTCACTAAGTGGATGGTCCTGACATGGACATTGGTACCCCAGGAACGTTGTCTCAACACCTGGAGGAGCATAGGGTAAGCCTTTGATGCATGCATCTCTTTCTGGAGTGATTCCTCACCCAATTCCCAATCAGTGCTCCCTGAACAAACCTATTTGAAAACAGACTTTTCTCCTATTTAGTCATACCTGAAAGAGAGCGTATGCTTGAAGAAGCAGGTCCTAAATGAATCTTCTTGTCTTTAACTGAAAGATCCTAAAGCAATATTCTTGTCTTGTAATAGAAAGAACAAAAATATTTTTTTATACCTTCTTGTCCAAAATTATTCAAGATTGAAGGCAGACAGTCCATGCTGAATAAGAGAACCAACAAAAAAATTTGCTATTACTGGATGATTCCACACACAAATTCTTACATATTGATCATGTCTTTACTTGAAAAAAGGCAATTTTTTCAAGAAGATTAATAAGACACTTGCGGATTTTTTTATTTTCTTAAATAGATTCTATCAGCATCTCAGTTTATTGAAAAGAAAGATTAGTTTTTCCACAGATATATGGCAATTAGATTTTTTTTCCATATTGTAGAATTTTCCATTTTTGGTATTTAGAATTGCCATATCAACAAAATGTCTGTCTTTTATTTGAAGGGAGAGAATATTAAATCAAAGATAACAAGATCATTCTTCCATTTGAATCCCAGATGATTCAAGGATGACGTTACTTGTGACTTGCCCAGGTGCAAAATTAGTAATAAACAGCAGAGACAACCTCTTGTGCTATCTCAGCATTTCATGATCCATTTCAAATATGTCGTTTTGAAACAAGTAGCACATGGCATATTTGCTGAGGTACTTTGGAAAGTAGCACTAGGGTAGTAATTTAGCAGATTCAGGAAATCCCCTGAAATTTGAATATTGAGACCATGCTTGGGCATTGCCTAATACTAGTCTTCCAACTGCAACTTCAAGTATTGTTTTTATCTAATAATGCTCCAAGCAATTTTCAGTGAGACATTGGAAAATACCATAACTGTACAGGAGTACAGTTCAGGAGTAGGCATCTCTTTGGGGTCACAGCATCACAAAATGGTTGAGTTAGAAGGGACCTCTGGAAGTCATCTGGTTCAATCACTCTGCTCAAGCAGGGCCATCCAGTGCTGGTTACCAAGGACTGTGTCCAGACAGATTCTGAAGATCACCAGGGATGGAGACTTCTCAACTTGTACCAGTGCTCAGTTACCCTCCCACTGAAAAATTGCTTCCTGATGTTCTAAGGGAATCTCCCGTGTTTCAATTTCTGCCCGTTGCCTGGCCCATTTCCTCTGGGCACCACTGAAAAAAGGCTGGCTCCATCCTCTTTGTACCCTTCCTTTAGGTATTTATATACAATGGAAATGTTCCCCTGAGTCCTCTCCAGGCTGAACAGTCCCAGGTCTCTCAGTCTCTTGTTACAGGAGAGGTGATCCAACTCCTTCGTCATCTTAGTGACGCTCCACTAAGCTCTCCCTAAAAGCTCTATAATTAAACATTTTGGTTAAAACAATGTTTTCCATTTAAAACTCTCTAATTTGCGAACTTTCTTCCTGGTTTTCCCAGTCATTGTTACCAAAGCAGTCCTGTGTTGGCATTCAAGAAAATTCTGTTTCCTTCCTTTCCCCTCTATGTTCCTTTTTCTCCTATTTCAGATGGTCCCTTGCACCAGATCAAATTGATGAAACACATCATGACTTGGTAAGGAAATTTTTATTTAATGCCATCATTATTTCTGTGCCTTTATTAGTTCAAATGTCACAAAGCACCAAGAACAAGCCCTCTAACATTCACCCAAAAAACATAACTAAGAGGATATATGGAAAAAATTAATTTGACATGCAAATTGCCTAGGTTTTGAAGGAGAAAAGCAATTAAGAACATGAATCATGTTGTGAAAGATAAAAACATGGGTGAAAACAGAGATACCCAGGGACTGGCTTCTGCTGAAAGCTGCAATCTGTACGTAGGAGGCCTTCAGAATCTCTTGCCAGTGGTAAAGCTGCTTAAATCCGAGGGCAGGCTGATTCAGCAGTCTTGTTCCACCTAGCAAAAGTGATGCCTCGGAGTGCACTGGTTCACAGCAGTGCCCTCCTCTCCTCCATACGGAGCCAGGGAGTAGGGGGTGCCCTTCGCTGTAATCTCACCAGCTCTGGACAATTACCGCTGGGAACAGGAGCGTGCGGCAGAGATAATTGATGTCATGCACTGCCATCTGCTGTGTCTCTTCTCACACTACCGCACGAAAGTCAAGCCTGGAAGGTACAGAGCCTGAAACAAAACTATCGCTGCATGTCATTCTCATTGAGTTCCAAGAAGGGATTGAGTTAGGGTATGGATACAATGCACAAATGGATACGAAAGGCGCATGCGTACTCTAAAGGTCCCAAGTTTTGCATAGCAAAGGAGACTGTCCATAATCTTTCTTTTCAAAAATAGGCATTTGATGTGTACTAGTGCGCTAATGGGTAAAAACATGTATAAACTAGAACAATCTTCGGTGTCGGAAAATGCTTTAAGAATATTTGGATGTGCTGCTGACTTTTATCCTGTCTGAAAATTTATGTTAACCCCCAAGAGTGAGGCTCAGAAAACCTGTCAAATATTTTTGCATATATTCCAGCTCAGAATCTCCCCAGGACAGTAGCTACACTCTATTTATAGATAAAAAGCTAGTTGATAATCTGAGGGAGCAGCTGGCCTTTTGAAGTGCTAAGAGCAGACCACAAAGTGTTACATGGCAATTGCGAGAGTGAGAAAAGACATAGACTCAGCACGGTGCAGGACTTTGTGAAGGAAACAAGAGTTTTGCCACAGAAAGGTTTGGGAATATTGGCACCCCTACCACACTCCTGCCAGCTTCAATAGGACAAGTCATGGCATCACATTCTTCTCTCTGTAAAATGGATGTAATCCCGTGATACCTTGGTACATTACAGTGTAGCTCTCCTTTTTCCAAAAAAGGTATAACATCTGTTTGTTTAAGACCTATTACTGCTTTCCATCCAGTTCCTGTACTCTCTCCATACGTACTACCATGGATCTACCCCATAACAAGTTTTGTAGTCCCACCTGTTTTTTTATTGTCTTCATTGTATTTTTCTCTAACTGAACATTGTAATGATATACAAAGCAGAAGAATTCCTATTGGAAAAGCAAAATTTCCTTACCTACACCTTTCCTTTCCTACCTACCTTACACAAAAATAAGATTGAAGTCTCGTAGTACCAACCACTCTGCTTGGTTCTACAACACTTCAATCTTAATTCTGCATCAGAGCACTGAAAGTTAAGTGATGAAAGCTGAGTCAGCATGTGCTAAGAACCAGCGATAATTTTAAAGCTATCTTATTTTCATTATTCTTTCTAATATTTCTTCATTATATCTCAGTACCTCAATGCCTGAAATCTTGTACAGTCTAAAATTATTTGCCATTTTTACCAGGATTTATACAGGTGGGTTTGTTTCCTCAGTCAAACACCAATGACTCTGTGTGGACAATAATAGCTGCTACGATGTTGGTATTTTTTTCAGTTTGTGGGACATGGCATTATCACACTTAACCTAGATACATATGAACTACAAGAAACTGCTATCCAAGGGTGTAGAATGGCCTGGCAAACCATACCAGGAGAGTTATGTGCAGCTTTTATTAGGATGGAGCTATACCATCATGTATAGTTCTACAAGGTGTACCTGGAGTCCATCGCAACACAGTATTGTCACAACTGCTCTGGGATTATCACAATTGCAGACATGGAAACATAGTGAAAGGCTGATATAGAACTCAAAATGGTCATGATAAATCAGAGGCACAGTCCAACAGAAATAAAATATCCAAAGGAGACGTGCAGAATTTACTGTAGTTAGGTAAGGACTGTCAGCTGCACAGGTGCTGGATGGCAAATGACTAATCAACTCTGAAAAAAAGGAGCTGGCAGTTACTATGGATCACAAGCTGAACATGAGTCAACAACATCATGCTGCTACAAAAAAAGAGAAACATCACACTGAGGTGAAAAAAATAGAAAATTAGTCTGCAGCACTGGCAGGATCATCTCTTCGTCCTACACAGCACTGGCCAGACTTCAGCTGGGGAACTGCACAGAGTGATGCTCATAAAGAAAACTCCCAACTTCTGGGCAAGAGTCCCCAGGAGACTAATGATTGAATGAGGTCTGGAACATAATCTGTGAAGAAGAAAAGAGGATATTTGACCTGTTCATCCGTAGCAGAAGAGAGTCAAAAGGAACGTGAGAGCACTACAACAGGTGCTCAGCAAAACTATGAAATTGCCGTCTTTGTGGATTTGCAACACCTGATTGAATGAGGTGTGATTCAGCCTGAAGGCCTAGCAACTTGAAAATCCTGTAGGATGGGAACACTTCTGTGAAGACGTGCTGAGAAAGTAAGGGATATTCAGCCTGGAGAAGAGAAGGTTGTGAGACCTCATTGTAACTTTCAGGTACCTTAAGGGTGCCTACAAGAGAATCAGAAAGGAACATTTTATCAGCAGCTGTAGTGATAAGACAAGGAGCAATGAGTTCAAACTGAAATAGCGGAAATTCAGGTTAGGTATACAGCAAAAATTCTTTACTGTGAGGATGCTGAACACTGAAACAGGTTGCCCAGAGAAGTTGTGGATGCCCCATCCCTGGAAGTGTTGACAGCCAGGTTGGATGGGGCTCTGAGCAACCAGGGCCCCATCTCACAGCAGGGGCATCGGAATTAGATCATGTCTTATGTCACTTCCAACCTAAACCATTCTATGATTCTATGATTCTATGGCATTGAGAGGAAGAGCTCCAGGTCTTTGAGTTTTCGGGTTGAGAATGTTCCGTTTTGTTTGGTTTCACAAGGTAGAGGTCTGTTTGGATTTTGACTGCTGAAAAAAGTCTCTGGTGGCAAGAACAACTCCCTTGCCACAGAGAGGTATTTGCAATAGAGATTTATACCAAATTGCAGAGTGAAATCTATGCAAACACCAGCAGCAGACGTCCCCCAGAGAGGAGTTTTATTGAAAGTGCTGACTGCAATGCACATTAAATAGTCCCTTGTTTCTACCTCAGTTAGTAACCAAACTTAACAGTAATAGAACTTCTGCCCTGACCTGTAGGACCTAGCCCTAGAAAGAATTCACCACACTGGATTTTTCATTCCTTTCCCTTCTTCCCCCCCAAGATAAAGGCTCTTTTTTGTGTTGTTTACTGCTCATCATAACCTTTATCATTAAAGAAATCTGTTTCTTATAACTAGGGTATTTAGTTCTATTTTGTGTGTGCTACATTCCTTGTTGTTAAAAGTCTCTTTAAGAACCCAGTGGCCAGCATTGATTTTTTTTGTTGGTTTTTTTTAAGATCATTGCAAAAATATTTCTTTGAGGGCTGAGGAGTGAACATATGTAAAAATTAAACTTTAGAAAAAATTAAACTTTAGAAAAATATCCAAGAGCAGTGGTCACTCAGTGCTGGCAAAATGCCAGCCTTGACACTAGCTCTAACTCACTTGTGAGCTGTTTGCAGGGATATTTCTGATATAATTTCCTTACATCCATTGCAAATTTCCTTTTTATAAGGTGTAAGGTTCTATACTACAGCTCTGGGAGCTATATTAAAGGATCTGATTATAGGACAGAAACAACAAGATAGCTAGAAACCTGGAGTGGAAGCTAAATATTTGTAGGAAATCCAAAGAGATTTCACAGAGATTGCCTTTCAGTGGTTTCATGTATTATGTATGTTAAAAAAAAAACATCTGGAATCCCAATCAGCATACCAAATAATATAACAGAATTTGGTTAAATAAGAAAATCCCCAAACAGAGGGGCAAATTCCTCTGTATAAAGATCCCTCTTGTCTTCAACAAGTCAACATCAAATACCATCCTGGCACTCACTTGTTTGTGCCTAAATGAGTCACTCTTACCAGAGACAGGTACACAGTCACCACAGAGTTGCTCAATGGGGGTGGAAGGAGAGCAGCAACAAAACATCAACATTTTTTTCCGAAAGGGATGAAGATGTACATTTTCCTAGGTCGAGTATAGAAAGATCTAAGAATGACACTAAGCTCCTGCTCTAATGGTTGAATTCAGTGCCTAGAGGTGGTGAGAATAAATGCAGCCAACAGGTCTATCTACAACATGTGGAGCAGCCTTTAAGGAGGGTGGAAGTTCGTGCCTCAATCCACTCAGCCTCTTGCAAAAGCCAGGCTCTCATTTAGGTTTTAATGGAACCCAAAGGAAGCAGATTAAGTCTTTAAGACTGTGTAAATTTGTGACAGAGAAAATGAGAACCACATATTTTGGTTAACATGAGAAAAACAACCTTCCATACATCCACAAAAGATACAGTCAGGCATTGCTATAGATTCAAAACAAAGTGCAAAGCAAAGTGTTTCCTTCTGGGTTGTCAGCATCCTTCTTCATCTGTCCAGTTGTTTCATATCTGAATAAGAAAACCTCCATTTATTTATGTAGTCACACTGACACCAGGGCTTTCTACAAAATCTCTCCTCATGTTGCCTCTGCACTCCACCTGGTTCCACTTAAGCTCATTAGTGAGGAATGATACCCCACGGGGTGGTTCCCAGCAGTGCTGGTCCTTTGCTCACAGCGCAGGGCCAGCTGCTCTCCTGCCATGTCAGGGCAGGCTGTTGCATCAGGTTGTGGTGCTGGACTCTGACAACAGGCAGGAACTACAGCTCACAGTTTTGCCACTGGCCTAATTTCAAACATCCTCAGCATGGACACAATAACCCAGCTTTTTACCTCTCTGAAGTAAAAAACGTGCTTCCAACTTACTTGAGCTTATTTGGTGATGTCGAACTAATAAAACAAACCCAGAATAGCCTATTTTTCAACACTGTTCATGTCTCTGTATGCTGTAAATACTGTGATTTTTACTGCAGGGAAGCTGAAATTATGGAAACACCATCAGAGAAAATGAAAGGAAAATATCAAAGTATGTTTTAAAAAAATCCATTTGACATGTTTGCAAATAGACTTTCAAAACTTTTCAAACTTTTTGTTGCTGAAATTATGGTTGTTGATCATTATCAGCCAGCACATGTTTATCATGAGCAATAAGATCAGAACAAAATAAGGCAGTTCCTGAAAAGAAAATTTAATGTGACCACAAAATACACCAAGAGAGGCTGATCCTCTTTTCAGTGAGTGGTTTCTAAGAGTAAAGGCAATAACTTGCAATTGACTTCCCTTGTACATGCTCATAACCAGAGGGAAATAGTTATCTGATGGCTGGTCTGCAATGGAAGAAGACAAAGGAAAGCCACAGAAAAAGGCCACAGCTGGACAGGCACCACCCTTGCTCAAGTCAAGGCATTAGCCTGTGAGTGTGGGTCAACAAAGTGCAAGACCAGGTACAGGCACAAGTTTAATCCAGCTCAGGCAAGGACCAGCTTGAACACAGCTTCCAAAGCAAGGTAGGGGAAGCTGCAAACAAGATTTGTCTTGGGTGAAGCTGGACCATGTTCCCTGCAGCTGCCAGGCAGGATGCACCACAAAAAACACCGCAAAAACTTGATGCAACTGCTGAAACCTCTGCTGTCATGGCACACAGGGGCAGATTTTAGGGTGGAGCATTGTGTATTTTTAGCATTGATGAAGCACTGTGAGACATAGCTCACAGGCTTCCTGGTGGCCAAACCTTCTCAACTTTGTTTTATTGTTTTAATCAAAAATAAGGATATTTTGCATATGTCTGAGCTAGCATTAGTTCTTTTCCCTAGTTTCTCATGGTTCAACAAGAAATTCAAGTGTTCTAAGACACTGCAAGGAAAACTGCTCTAGTGCTTTGACAGCTGTGAAATACATCATGCTGTTTTCACAAATGGCTTGTCACAGTCTTTGCACAGAAAATTTCCCAACTAAATTTTGCAAACTCATGGGTACTCTGATAAGTATCAAATTACATAAGAGCTTGTCTCTAAGGCGCAGATGAGCCCTTTGATATCATGAGTTTATTACCTGATGCAGGATTAATCGAGTGCTTCCACAAGAGTTCTCTGCCCCTCCTTACTCTCACTGCATTTATATACATTTTAATATATAAAAACTGGAACATACTGCATATGAAGCATTTGGCTGCTCCATCCTGGAGAAAAATTTGTACTCTTCCAGGAATTCTTCTGTCTATCCTTCATTCCCATCAAAAGCAAACAAACTTTCATAGTGACTGCTGCCCACCAGGAATCAAGTAGTTGCCTCATTTCATATATAAACAACAGTCAACTTTAATCAGTCTTTAATCTGTCAGTAGCCCTTTGATAAGAAAACTACTCGTTTATACTTCATTAATCATGTTTCAGCAAGCAGACCAGGATCTGCTAGTTCTGTGAGCAGAAACGGACTCTCCTAGGGATTTTGGTTTGGGGTGTTTTTTTAAGGCCACAAACAGGGAAAAAGCATGAGTAGGTGTAGTATGAACGTGTGAGTGTGTCAGTGAGCTCCATAGGAATTTGCCAGCTGGAGGAGAGGCATTAATCTGCATTGCATTACATCACTGAGCAGATATAGCAAAGCACCACAGCCATTTTTTCTAAACCCTGCATTACATCTCTTCAGGCGGCACTGGGCTTTACACTTTCAAAAAACCTCAAGACACAGAAACAGAACAATAACATAGAAAAGCTTTCAAAGACAAGTTTTAGAAAATGGATACATTGCCTATTCTCATGACTTTCCAGTCAATGCTTCTACTTTGCTTTTGAGGGCCTTAACATTTTGGGAAAAAGGAGTCCCCACAAGCAATTTTAGTTGTTTCAAAAGACAGACATTATATTAGATAGCTAATATCTCTCTTAGCTAAGAGAGAAAACTCTTATTTAAAAGACCAAGTGAAATTTTTCTACTAGCTTCTGACCCATCTCAGTTTTTGTATATTCATACCTAAAAATAGCCTGATCTCATTGAACACATTTACTGTAATCGGTGCAAAGCTCCCATGATTGTCACACATATGTGTAATAACAAACCAGAAGGATCAGAAGGTGACACAGAAGATTAATCAAGAAAAGAAAATCTCCTGAAATTTTATTAAACTAAGAAAAAAAAAGCTAAAAAAGAAATCTGTGCTTCTCTTCTGTCTTTTGATGTTCCACACCTTCCACAAGAGCAAAATGAAGACTTGAATGTAAGTACTATTGTAGGTGACTTTTGAATTTTGGAAATCAATTAAGTGCTCCTCATGCTTTTAGCTTGATTTGGTTACTGATGAGTCTTTCCTGAATTGCCACTTTTATTTTACTCTTGAAGCAAGTGCCACACAGCTCAGTGATCCTGTCTTTCTCTGTCTTTGCCTAGACAGAGCAGTAGCAGGCTGAGTAAACTGCAACAAGCTCCATGTTGCTGTTTAAGCTGCTGAGAGGCACCACTTTGGTGCCTGCACCTGATTAGCTATAGACTTGGAATCAACAGAGGAGAAAAATCTCATAAAACAGAGTGATGTATTTCACTGGCATATCTGATATAGCTGCAGCAGCAGGATGCAGACAGGCTCAACAGGTCATTTCCACAGGCTGGTGGGAGGCAGCTCCCCTCCCTCTGAACACAGAGCGTACCAACATCAATGACAGAGATGGTCAATAAGACTCACATCCTGAAAAATACCTGTGTGCCTGCCGAGAGGAACTCACCTGAACCAATTTACATGTTGCCTTAGGATGAGATGACTCATTTCATTTCAACGAGATAAATCCCACTTTGTACACCTGAAAACTTGCACTCCTTCCCTTGTGGGAATGCAGCTCCCTGTGAGCTGGTGCAGGATCCCAAGAGCCCTTGAACCACTCCAGCCAGAACACCACTGTTTGACATGCAAACAGCACTTGGCACATCACAAACACCTTCTCCTCTTTCTCTCACTGCCAGACTGAATCTAAGCTTGAAAAAGGAATGTCAGAAGTGGAATCATCTCTAGCCGTACCATCCCTGGCTATCAAAAGCATCCACCTTCCCTCTCCCTAGCAGCAAAGCCCTTCAAAACAAAGGCTCACTCACAGCCAACTCAATAGACAGTTTTTTAAGTTGCAGGAATCACCAAAACATTACATTTCCAGAAGTCATCTCTCTGTGTTGCTGCCCACAAGGTCCAGTTCAGGGGAAGAGTTGCCATTCTGGCGACTTCCTTGCAGGCAGCTGTGACAGCCCATCTCAGTGCAGTTTCCCTGACAGTCCCAAAAGCTGTCAGCTCTCAGGGAGGTGAAGGATGGCAGCACTGGCAGGCTCAGGCTGCATAGGAGGGGCTCACTTTCAGGCATGCATGGCCTCATGCCTGGATGCCCTTGCAGCTGCACATCAATCTCTCATCCCCAGTGTCACAAACCCCCTGCTCTTTTAATCTATATGTTCACATCCTCACTCCCAAGAGTGAGAAACTGCCTATGCCCGGGAATCAGCGATTAAAATCGCAGGACATTTCTCATCTGATGATTAATGCTGTCCCCAGCAAGATCCCTTCTTTTACTCAAGCCCCTATCCAGCCACCAGCTCAGCAGTCACCACTTGCCCCTCCTTTTCCCCCAGACAGGCAGGATCAGACCTCAAGGCCCTGCTGCCTGAGCTTCCCACCCCAAGCTCAGCCCTAGCATCCCCCATCCTGCTCAGGCAGCCCAGCTCCAGCCTCCTCCCTTGTGCTGGTGACACTGCAGAGGTACAGCCCAAATACCCTGCTGGAACCCAGGTCTATCCACATGCTGTGCTAGTGGCCTCTATCACCATCTAGCACTTCAGTACCTGCTAGTGCTTGCCACTCATTTTTAGGCATCATTTCACATTAATTACTATTCTCTTATTTCATTAACAGCAGTAAAACACATTAATAGAAGTCATTTCATACCATGTCTCCATTTAAGTTCACTACTGAGATTAAGTGAACCATGGTGAACCATTCCTCCATTTAAGTTCACCATTCTGAGATGAGCAGAGTTTGCAGCAATGGGTCAGTGAGAGCTGTAGACCTACAGATAGTCACATGTTAATTTTGCATTATGGGAAATGGTGAAAAAGCTCTGACATTTGCTACTACTACAGCTAAGAAAAAAACATAAACTGATGGAAAGCCAAAGGAAACACAGATGGGTTCTGTTTAATACGATGCCATATTGCAATTTAAAAAGGTCTTGTGCTGTGCTGTCTGACATGCTTCGCTTGGAAATGAAAACTTCTGGATTCCTCTCATTTCCTCTCCCTTAAGCTAATGGCAGCAAACATTTGAAGCAATTGCTCCCCCTAAGCTTCACTCACTATTAAATTACAGACAATTCACAGTGCAGGTCAGAGCCATGGAAAGCTGTTTCCATGTAGATGTTCGATCTGGCACCCTGCTGAAGCTAATGAATCAACAAAATTTTGTTAAATTTATTTTATTAATTTATTTATCTTGCCTTTTTTCCTCAGGAAAAAAGGCTAAGTCCCTGCAGATACTTTTCAAAGAGACTAAACTCCTGTTAAAGTCATTCTGAGCTGTGTGAAAAAGAACAGAACAAACTTTCTAATAGATATTTCCGAACTGGTCGAAGTACAAGAGCATTTGCCATGTTTAGAGATCTATATTCCTGTGTTCTATGCAAACTGTGCACGTTATTTCTCCTGATCTTAGGCAGGATGCACAAGGCAGATTAAAATCCAAATGATGTTTTAGTTGTCCATATCCAAGAATTCATAGATTCCCTTAGATACTACATAACCATCAAGGTACTGAAGCTGCCCTCTCAAAACAATCCCTACTCAACACCTTAAGTTTTTTTTTTAAGGAAGGTACCTGCTTGGCTCTCACTGCTGCTGTTTTTTGTACTTGAGCCCCAAAAGATTTTCACTGTTGGTGGCCTCTCTTCTGCTTGCCAGGGTCCAACCTGCAGGGTACTTACAGGGTGTGAGCAGTCACTTCAGACATGCCCACATCACACAGCAGGTGCGGTGGACCATTATTTCCCCTGAACACTCCTGTTCTGTTGACACAGTACTGACGTGTGTCAAGCAAAGCTCTAATGACTCTTTCAGAGAAGGGATTTTGATTAACAACTCTGTCTCTCCATGGTGTTTCCCACACAGCTCATTATCTACCAGGTGTCTCATCACCAGCCCGCCACCTGCACAATAGATTAACACTGACATTGATTGTCCAGATTTGCTGATTGCTGCAGCACTGAGATATGTACTGAGTCGGCAGAGCTGACTCTAAGTAAGAGGTCACTTTCTAACAAATTTTATTAAGACTCTAAGAAAATCTCTCTGAAGGGCAACAATCACATCTGTGAATTTGTGTAAGATTTGCAGGAAAATTGAGATGCTGGTATATCTAGACATTTATAAAAAGTCATTAAGGATTTCCATTACTGAGGAGGTAATTTGATTATGAAAGTATGAGGGCATTTCATCAGAGGCAAATAAAGAAGGAATATTTAATATCAGATTAAAATAATATGACACCATTTTGCACCACAGGGGTGACATTTGACTGCACTCCTAAAGCACTGTTGTGGGCAGTTTACCTGAGAAGAATGTCCATAAACCATAATTCCCTGAAAAAAACTATACGCTGCTGAAAGAAAAGAAAGGAATTTCACCCAGAAATGAGAATTATATGAGCAGCTCCTCACGATGAGGAAAATATAGCCCAACACAGAGCAATAATTTAAAAATGGCACATTTGGAAAATATTTGAGGCAGAGAACAAAAGGGTTACAATTGATTACATATGATAAATCAGAACAAACTGAATTACCTGGTCCTTCACTAAATGAAAAAAAAAGCTGGTAGCAGATGGCTTTTGCAAGGGCAATTCATTTAGAACCTTATTTTTTTCTTCGATGTTCCTGCTTCTATCTTCATTAAGAAAGTAAACTGGGCTCAGGTGGTTGACACAATTAACATCAGTGATAAAGTGGTAACGGTTCAGGCTAGAACAAAGACAAACTGGAGATTACTTACTGATGATACACAAACACTTAGTCCCACTTCCACCATCTCTAACAAGCTCAGGGACCTGAATGAACTAATCTTCACACTTGTCAAAATTCATGGTGAAAAAGAGAAGTACCACAACAATGCAAAAACCCATTATAGTGCCCACATTTGAGAATGGAGAAAGGATGCAAAAAAAGATATTGTAGAATGACTGACCCAAGTTTCATGCAAGGATAAATCCTGGAAATTATAAAAAAGGTTTTTGAGACAATAGGGATATAATCATCAAGCTGACATAAATTCTTTCAAGCCCAAACTGTGAAAAACAACTGAACATGAATTCTCAATATGAAACAGCCAAAAGGAACAGATCTCATTCTTGTGATCCTTTTGTTTAAAGAGAGCAGTGAATAATGTAGTAACGCTATTAATTGAAACGACGAGATTTCCTTTCCCGTCGTGAAATCATGAAGTAAAATCTCAAAATCAGGGAATGGAGTGAAATGAGCAGACTGGACATGACATATGCTGAAATAAAATGCAATTGAAACAAATAAAGAAAATTTGAAAATGGAGGGCATACAATTAATTGCAATGGGATGACATGAGGTGCAGTGAAAAGGATCAAAGCATGCCAAAATGAGACTCATTGAAATCTTGAAATCTGGGAAAGAATTGCAACAAACAGGCAGGAGAAGACATATGATGAAAGAAATGCAATTAAAAAAAAAAAAAACGAAAATTCAAAAAGTGAATATCATTACATGGAATGGGATGACATGAAGTGCAGTGAAATGGAGTGAAATTTGCTGAAATGATATTCATTGAAATCACAAAATTTCATTTCTTTTCATGAAATCAATATTAATTAAAGGAGAAGAAATCTCGAAATCTGGTAATGAAGTGAAACAAACACAGGGAAGAGGAATTATAATGAAATGGAATATAATCAAAAAATAAAAGAAAATTCTGAACTGGACTGAAAATTATTCAATGAAATGGGATGCTCTCTTCAAGTCACATACAGACTGCTCAGCCCTTGTCAGCCTTAGCTGCCTTTGGATTGATAAACTGAATGTACAGGGTGTCTGTCAAAGCTCACCACCAGTCTTCATTGTCCCTAAGAGAGACGCAAGATCTGAGCGTCATAAAGACACCAGACACAGTGGATGGAGCTTGTAGGTTTGGGAGGTCCATGTTTTATTCCTAGTTGAAGTCCTAGACTTCACTGTGTTCAGACAAGAAATAACACATGGAGAAAAAAAGTAGCAAATTCTGAACCATATTAGTGATTTCCACAGTTTTAATTAATGTTAATAAGTTAATTATAAATGCATTAGAGTGAAATTATGCCATTTGCATTAGGAGTTATGTAATATTAGTTTTATAACTAATGTAAAACAGTCAGAGAAGTCTTCCATCTGGAAGAGCAATTGTTTTGCATTGTTGTTACTGGTTATCTCTATTAGCCATGTGATTGTTTACCCTGGAGTGCTAGCACTTCAGCATGGTGAAAAGGATTATTTTGCTAAATTCAAATTCCAATTGGAAACTATGAGTAGTTTTATTCCCTTTCCATCCCTTTTCACAACAATCTTATTTTTTGGTCCTTCCTACAGCTGGAACGTGTCTGTATGTCAGCAGTGGGAGTTTGGCTTTACAAATTTATCCTCTCCAGGCCCACTGCCTTCCCAAAGCACTCTGGTACATCTGACAATTGACATGACAGTCAAGGAAAAGACCATGTTTCATTGCACCATAGAAAATAAATAAAATACGCTGTTAATTTTTGGTTCATCGATATTTTAGTAAGCAACTATATTTGTAGACCACTGTGTCCTTGCTTCAGAGTTTGAGGAGGGGAACATAACCTAATCCAGCATACAGGGCAATGCAGATAGAGCCTTTGCTCTGAACTAGAATGGGAGAAGCACACAAATCAGAAAGCTTATTTTCAGCAGATTTTCCAGCCTGCACAGACTAACAACTTCTCTAATGGCTCTTTCCAGCATGTTGTAGGACCCATTGCTATATCTCTTTCTAAAGCTGTTAAGAGTCATACCCATTTCTAGAAAAGGGTTTCCACCAAGTCCCCCACATAAAGTGATTTATTTTCATATTAATACTGTTACATCTATCTAGCCAAAAGAGAAGGATATATGTCAGATCTTGTTCATGAGCTGGTGTGCAGCCCCACAACCTTGAACCAAGCAGAAGAGGTGGTGACAGTGAGGTCTCAGCTGAGCATTGTTCTGTTTTCTCTCTCCTCTCATTCATCCCTTTTGTGAAACCAATAAAATGCTTTAACCTGTCTTTCAAATTGCTTTTTCACACAGCTGAGAGGATGCTGTGGAAGCATTGCTAATGATATGGTTTGCCTGAAAGTGCCTGAACAGATGATATATCATTTGGGGTAGTCTCAGATGAGCTAATATCAAAGACGATTCATTAAATTGCAGTGAGAGAGAGAAATGTATTAACCCTTTGACACACACCAGTAAACCTTCCTCTACAAGGTTTTTGTTTAAAAACAGGGAAGCAGATGTAAGGGTGAGAGAGCAGGTGGTAGGGCAGGAGTTTGGGACTAAATGGGATACAAGCAAAAAAACTCTGGAGGATTAATTCTGACCTGGGAAAGAACTACTGAAATCCAGTTGTAATAAGCAGAGCACCACTAAGTAGAAAAAGGCACAAATTGAGAGTAAATAAAAATATTAAGAACAGTCACACTACGAAAATCTCACATGACACAGAAAGAGAGAAAAAGCTGTTTTTCTAACTTAACCACCATCACTTGCATATTCCCCTTGTCCAGAGCTGCCCATCTCCTCTTTCAAGGACAACCTGTAAGTATAGATTCAGAAACATAGACAGAAAGATCAGCTCAGCAGGAAAAAAATGGTATTCCATTATTCACTTGGTTGGGCTGCTCACTGGATCAGAAAACAAACGAGAAAATAATTTTTTAAAAAATCCATATAACAAATTAAACAAATAAAAAATCTATAAATATTTCGTAGTTGTCAATTGAAATTCTTCACAGTTACAGAAGCAGTTTAAGGGGTTTAAAGAAGTTACAGTGCAAAGAAATTCTTGACAGGTCCATATCTCGGAGTTTTAAATAAAAATTCAACCCTCAATAGCGTAGAAATTTAAACATGCCAGATGTTACAGGGATTTGACACAGTTCAACGAGGGTAAAGTTACACGTTTATTAACTACAGCAGCTGGTATTGAAGGATTTGAAATTTTTTATGTAACATAGAGGTGGTGCATGTAAGCACACAAGGGACATGAAAAAATGTTGTGAACGCCCAACAAAACGAAACCTCATTAAAAAAAAATTGAAGAATGTGAAGTGTAAGGGGGTGTAATAAATTAAACGAACAGCAGAGGTCCTTGTTAAACAGCCTGCAGTCATACGAAGATGAAGAGAAGCCACAAAGGTTCATTTATTGAGTTTTCCAGCAAGGATTTTTAAGTGCTTTACTGAACTACAAAATCTTTTCAAATTATACCATTTGTAATTAAATCCATCTCCCTTGAACTGAATAGAATGTGGGCCCTGTAGAGCTGTCCCCAGCTCACACATCTCCACAGCAGAGGTCCTGCAGTGATCTGAGCTGGAACATGGCAACACTGGGGAAGGACTGCTCTCCACGCATGCTCGTGAGCCCATCCTGAAACCTATTAAGAAGACATTTACGTGAGTGATTAACTCATATTTAAGCAATTTTATTAATTAACAGGGTAGATATACAAAGAAGTTACATCTTTTGATTTCGCAACTATGTTTATCTAAAATAACACCAAAACACCTCATGGCACCTATTAGTTTCTTTTTTTTCCCTTGAGTACTTAAGAAAAGGGGTAAGTAGAGTGGTTTTGTTTCAGAGTAGGCAGAGTTTTTCAATTAATAGCTTTTAAGAACAGCAGGCCTTGCTGAGGCATGCTACTGTGCAGATGGTAGCATTCAAAATGTAATTTAATTTAAATGTAAAGGCAGAAAAGAAGAGCATGGGTTTGTTGATACTACATAAACTAGATTGCATTCCATCTGTCTGCATTGCAGATAGAACACTTTTTCATGGAAAATTATATATAGATAAATACATTCCTGGCATAAAAGCATCTAAGAGTAGCAAATACAAGAAAATAACTTAGTAGAAATGTGTAACAAAACTACGTCAGCAGGCTGAAAGCCCAGACTGCTACCAGCCTAAGCTTCAAGTTCTGCAGCCTGCATTTCACTTTATGGCATTCTCAAGCCATCACCATTTGAAGTTCAAATTTTACACACTTTAGGACTTATCCCTCCCAGCCTTTACTGGCTCAAGAGGAGAAACAAATAGTACTGAGTTCTGGTAAATTCTGGCAATATTTTCTTCAAAATCTGGAAGTTTAGAGCACGCATGTCATAGATGGCAGTGACAGTGCAGCTGGTCTGTTTGTAATTGTTTTTCCTACCCAGTGAAAATCTGACCAAATTCAGTCAAGTTGCAGACTCTTCAAAAGTACAGTTTGTGCATGTTCAATAGAAGCCATGTTTACCTTTGCAGCTGAAGAATCTGAAGACCACACAGTGAGGCATAAAACTGCACTATTGAGCTGCTCTAGGGCTGCTCCAGGAACCCCACCTGAGAGGAAGATTTCTATATGTTTGCATTGGTCCTCCTGATGGGTCTATGTAGAGCAGAAGAGAATTCTTAACTCCATGATGCAAAGAGACATTGGTACTATCCATGTCTGACCAGCCACTCAGAATCACAGACATTTCTATCTCAACCTCTGTAGCTGTTTCGCATTTACAGAGCTGGTTCATCTAGCCAAGCTGTTACAAAAACACAGTTACTCACTTTGAAAAACCCAGATTCTTGAGTAATGAGTGTTACAGAAAGCCCTGGAGAAATAAAATGCTTAATAAATCTACAGCATGCACTTCAACGGTGTAGGATTGCATGCAGTGACTTCTGTTATGGTGGTGCTCTTGAAGGGCTGAGTAGGTGCAGAGCTGCATTGTGCTGAGTTCTGTGGGTGAGGTCCCCCCTCCCAGCTAGAGGTATCCATATGTCAAATCATAAACTGCTCATCATCCTGGTTCCCTAAGAAAATGCTGTCCCAGTCCATTCAGATAAATTTATGCCTACTTAGGAAATTATGCAGACCCAGTCCTGAAAAGTACAGTTTCACATATGAATTTGCCCACTCGTGTTTTCAGGCACAGGTTCTGATGAGGCACTTCTGAATCACAGGCAACGATTATTGCAAACTTTGCAGCAGCTTTTAGTAGTCAAATAAACTCAGGAAAACCTCCTTTAGCAAAGATGCTTTTGTGTACCAGAATATGAGACAGTTACAAATCAGTTTAGCTTTCTTTTTGTTTCATATCACTATAGACAGAGAGAGAAGACGCATGTTAAGAGTTGGAGTGACATTACACAGATTTTAGAAAAAGTGTCAGTGACATTCTCAACAATCCCATTTACCACGGCTAAGTCTGCAGAGTGGTTTACATTCACCCACAGTGTGTGCTTTCCAGCACAGGAACTAAAATGAACTGTCTCTCTGAAGCACCAGCCTCATTGATCACCCAGTCAAATGAGGTTTGATTCAGCACATCTCCAGTATGACTGCATCTCTAGTAAGCAAAAATATGCAATGATACTTCATCTTTCCACTCAGTTTGCATATGCTAAGCACGGTCATTTTTTTTAGTCACTTTTATTTTCTGTTTCAAAAAATTCTGTCACTCTGCTCTTATATTAAAACTCCACTTAGAAGACTTCTCAAGTTTCAGAGTCCTCCCCTGACAATATGCAAACACAGAATTACCACATGAGAGCACTGCCAGTGAGTTTAGCCAGGAACACTTCAAACAGGATACAGAGCAAATACCTGAAATCTCCCATCTATCAGTGTTTCATATAACCAAACAATCCACTGATTTTCCAGCGAGAAGCTACAGGCCAGTGAGAGTAGTGATGACTTTTTCTCCGGGTGCCATGCCTTTAGCAGTGACTTACCACCCCTATACCAGTGCATGTTCTGCCAACTAATCACACAGTGATTTTTGCTTGCTACATTTAAATCTTGGAAACTTGCCACATATGTTAGGAAATTACAAAGGAAATTACAGTTTCCCATATACATTAGTGTCTATTCTCCCAAGTAGTTTGGGATTCTTGAGTTTGGAGAAAGTTGAAAAATTCACATTTTTTCCACACACTAAGGTTTTGCAGAAAAATTTCATTTGCAAGAAACGGCTTTTCTTTTGGATTTCAATATTACCTAGCAGAGGTAGACACATTTCTACACAATACCGTTTTCTGTATCCTTATTTATTCCTGAATGTTAAACATCACTGTAGCACCTCCCTCACTTAATGTGGTGTCACTTTTCCTGTTTCCAGGGTGACTGCTGGAGTTTTCCCGCAGCTGGACCAAGCGGAGGCGATGCACGCACCCTTCCGGGAATTGAATTCCATCCTCTGAAACATTTGCTGCTCTTTGTTCCACATTTATGGCATCCTCCAGCCAGGGCTCTCTCCTGTTACTATATAACTGCCTCACAAATCAAGGCATGAAGGTCTTCTTCATTCAAGAGACTATATTTGTTGCCAAGGAGGATCCCACACAAAGGCAGAGAATTTAACTTGGCGTGTTTTGGTTTTGTTTTTTTTTTTCTTTTTAACCAGGTTGTACTGCCACGGAGATCAACATCAAGAGCTGGATGTGAATTTCTCCTCACTGTGTCATTTTCACCCTTAAAAAATAATCATCTGTTGCATGGGTTCAACAAGAACAGAATTTGATTGTGCCAGAGGAATGATGGGAGACTGTAATGTTTAACTAAACCCCAGATAATTAAGGGAGGAAGCTTTATTTTATCAAATGGCACCTCTCTCTTTCAAGCAGCTCTGCATTTATTGGTATGGCTGCTTTTTCTGAACTTGATTAAATCAACAAGATCCCATATAAGCTTGCACAGCTGTATCGCCTTCCTGCAGTTTCAAATATTTTTACAATCTTGGGTGGAGCGTGAGATACCAGGTGCTTCAGCAACTAACTCTGAAAACAGAGTTAACAGATGTTACACTCCCAAAGTGGAAATAAACATCTCTGCATTCCCATGACTAAAGAATCCTTTTTTATTCTTTACCAAGCAGCAATCAGAATACAGATTATTAACAAAATAAAACAAAACTAAATGCACTGCAGAGTAGGATAAGGAATTTTTAATGTTTTCTGGAAATAAAGAAGATAACATTTCTTCCTTTCTTTTCCCTATATGAAAAGAATGTTGAAATAAAAAAAATTATCATACAGCAGCTTCTCCCTTGATGTCAAGTAGTGACACAGGCCTTTTAAAGCAGGTAAATATGCAATTGTTTTTAAGTAGATCACTCTTTGAAGTACTCAGTATGTTGGGAAAGGTGAGGAGGAGAAACAATTGAAAGATTAGGGAAATGTTAAATTATTTTCAAGCTGTTTAAACCTAAAAGTTAATCACATATACCCAGATGGGTTGTAAAACAAGGTAATACAGGGGTAAAGCATCTCTACAACTTTTTTTCACTTCTTGTTATTTTCTCAACAATCTAACATGAAATATAAATGAGTAGCCAAAAATTAATGGAAAGAACTGCTAGGTACCAAACAGCTTTCTGCACAATGTGTGGTAAAATGGGATTACTGTGTTGATTGAAGGGCAGATGAAACCTTTGGCAACTACAACAAACCTCTGTTGTGAGGTAGCCTGTTTGCTACAGGTTTGATTTCCCCCCCAGTCAGGTCTGTGAACATGCTGCTAGGAACCCCCACAGTGCAACATGAGACCTTGTGCCTAAGAATGCCCCTTCTGAGCAATTTCTAGCAACCCAAATATGCCCAAAGCTCAGCTATCAACAGCTGGTCCTACAGTATCGTGCTGGGACAGCAACAGGGTCCTCAATAATCTCTTTTCATATTATTCTTATCACCCATCTTTGACATTTTCTGTCTCAATGTCAAGCAAGTCAATGTCAAGAACACTCACCAGTGAAACCAGAAGTGAGTTGCAGGTGAAAAAGGAGGCATTTCCTGCCCATGTAGGAGCAGGAGAATGGACTGTTCCTGCAGGCTGGATTTATGGGTCAGCAGCCTGTGCTGGCTCCATGGCTTCACTCTCACTGGCTGCAGAAAAACAGACCATTGGTACAAGTTAGGGCTGTGCACCCCCAGGCCTGCCTTAGAGGGTTTTATAGTCTCATTTGAAGAAGCCAGCAGTCACTGGTGATTCCAAGTTCCGCAGCTGCCATCAGCCCTCAGCCTTCCTCCACCTCCACAGAAAAGATTAGTACTAAAGTACTGCCAAAACCAAATCCTCACAGACTGCTGCCATCAAAGCCAAGAAGTGGAAACTGCTGAGGGAGGCAACACTCTACATGTTTTGGAGCCAAAATTCAAGTATGTAATAACTAGGATCGGGAATGTAGTCTCCTCTTTTTCTGCCACCTCTCAGAACTGGGCATCCCAGAAAGGCAACCCCAAGCACCTACCTCTCCTCTCCCCTGGCTGGAGAGGATGCCTACCCAAGGACTGTAGTTTGCATTCTGCTGTCTCATTGTAGGTGAACAACGAGATGAAGGCAAGGAGAAGATACGACCCCATAAAACCCAGACAGCAGATTTCCTTTCCCACTTGGCCCCCAAAGCTATACACTGCCAGGGATTTCTCCTTTTGGCTTCATGCATCCTCTCTTTCCTTCTGTATGATAATGCAGAGCATCATATGTACAGCTCTGGAATGTCATGTACCAAAAATGCCACACAAATGTCACAAATGCCACAGCATGGATAGAGGACCTTACTACTTGTGCTGCACTTCACTTCTGCCTCCCTCAGCATGAGCAGAAGATTGCACCTCCTGCAAGAAAGAGGCTATGGGATAATGGCTATTTGTACTAACAGCTAAAAAAACAAACTCGAGAGACTTTGCTTTGGCTCGTATTAGGTTTTCCTCAGTGTGCTCCCTTGCTGCAGAGAAGGTCAGCTGCTGTCACTAAGAAATTTGCTGTACCACATTTTCAGCTCCAGGTTGTGGCCTGAGAGTAATCGCTGTAATTACTTTGGCTGTGATATCTCCTGTTCTTCAGTCCTGCCATTCTAGACATATGGTTGGCACATCTTTCTGTGCCTGTGCTGGGAAGTAATGTCCACAAATAACTTTATATCCAGAAAACTTGAAACTTTTTAATTTTATCACAGTTTATATTTACTTAAGCTTGCTTCAGCCACTCACTTTTTATCTTTATAATGCCTCGGGGGTTTTTTTATTTTTAATTCAAAAATGGTTGTTTCCCATAACTTTTTCAGCATCACAGCAGACCGTGATGGAATATTTCCTAGTTGCCACAGGATATGAATTATAAGACACAGGATTATTACATTTTCACCTGCCTATGCGTTTAGATTCCACCTTCACTAGTATTAACTCTCACTACTACTCTTTTGCAGGTCCTCTGGATGCCAGTGGGACAGTAATACCTTGCTTTAATCACAGGAAAGCAAGATGTGGGGAGGAAAAAGGCAATTGTTCAAATGTAAGCTTTATACCAGAGGTAAAACAGCTGACAGAACAAGGAGTGTTTACCTTAGAAATCTACTTAGATCTCTCCTGGATCTGTTCACTTCTAGTTCTTTGCTAAGACTGCTGGACAGCTGGCATCAGTATTTGACTCTTTCTTCAATATTTACGGATGGATACATAAAACTTAGAAGATTATGCTTTCAGAGCTGTTTCTAAATCCCTTCCTTTTGTATTTACCAGCCTGGGACATCTTGCAAACACATTTCCTTGTACAAAACACAATTTAGTTGTATATGGGAACTGCAAGGTATGAACAACTTGGTGTGACTGAAAAGCAGCTGGTTTTCATTACCAAGATAAGCCCAATAAACACTCCAGTTAAACCTAGCACATATGATGTCTGCAGGTCACAGTAGTTACCAGTAGTCTTTTTCATTCACAGAAATAATATTTGCACTTGCCTAGCCATAATGCAATGGGTAGGTTGAGAAATGAAATCCTCAGGAAAAAACAACTGAGCTGCTGCTCTCAAAACGAATCTCTCCTGTGTTTTAGAACATTAAAAAAAAAAGGAAAAATGTAATACTCATTTGTAATGAATAGCTGTCTCACTTTAAGTAAAAGGTTTTATCTCAGAGATGGGACAAGCACAAGCTACACTGAAACAACCCTTTGAGACAGCAAAGTCAAACGTGAGTCACCTGAATTTGGCACATTTCTGCACATCAATTAGGACACTGCTTCTAATTACAGAAATGGATAACAAGCTTGTCTGTGCTTGTCCAGTACACTAGAGAATGGTGTTCATTTAATGAGCATCCCACTGATAATTTGTTTTCTTCTCATTATTCACTATCTGGGCCTCAGACTCATGTACAGCATGCTGTTCAGTTGTTCATTTTCCCGATGGGTTTTTCCACAGGCTTGGCACAGCATCTGAGTGATTCATAAGCAGCATCCTTACAGGTTGTGAGAACGTGCCTTTATATTACAAACAGGAATCTGAAACAGAGAGATATCCGCAGGAAAAGTGCACGCTGGTTTTGCAGCACTTGTGATTGGAAAGTAGTTGCATGAATAAATTCTTAATGAAGAAATACCCCAAGAATCAGGAGTTATCAAATGTCCCTGGCTGGTGGCAGCAGTCCGTTGGAATTGGGCACTGGGGAAGCAAATAATTGAGACAAGCTCAAAATTTGACCAGAAAAACACAAGGAAAAAAATCCATTGAGGATTATATGATATAAAGATGACAACACTGCTCAGAAGACTGTTTAGCACTAATTTTTGGAGTCGAGAAAAATACCACAGAGAAATATTACTGTGTGACGCTCTTGTTCCTGTATGCTTTCCAGCAAGCCTGCTCTTGGCCACTGCTAGAGACAGGATGCAGGAGGATATGGATTATTGGTCCTGGTCTGGCACAGCCACTCCTATATCTGCTGTTAAACAAAACCTGGCTAAACAACAGTTCTGAGCTTGGCCTGAAACTCCACATGGCTCCATAGAGCTTTGTCAACTATCAGGATGTTTTTAGTATACCCAGTAGCAATATGTTTGGCAGCAGGTAGATGGAGTATTTTAAGATCTCAATGGAATTCAAAGAGGCAACCAAATATTTCTGATTGATAAGGTCTTGGCCTAAATGGTGCACGTGATGAACAGACTTTGGTTTTCAGATCTCAGTTCCCTCAGTGGCACCTCTGCCCTTGAAAATATTGGCCTTTAGCTTCCTACAAAGTCCCATAAAAATGCAGTAGCTTCTGATCACATAACTGGACAGTGAAACAAGAAAAGGTATACATTAAATCATTGCACTTTTCATGCAACCAGACACATCTATTCAGTACTCCTAATAACATAAAGTTAATGGAGTTAACATATGTAGCTTCTTTTAGGTAGCTCTTTATTATCTCAGATTTTTCCTGTCAGAAGTCACTAGATTTTTTTTTTATTATTATATTTGATTTCTTACCTGGTATGCAGCAAAGATTTGACATCCAACTAGCATTATGAATCACACAAAGAACTGAGAATCCATCACCACATACTGGCAGAGGGATCTGTTGCCATTTTCTTGGAATGTCAGTGTATCACCTTGTGTTTAGAGAAAGATGATTTTGATGCTATATCTCTTCTTCACTCCAAAGCATATTACTTAGGAAAAGTATTTTTGCCTTTTTTTGTCATATATTCTAAGAGCTTTTGAAAAACAAGAACATCAGCAAATTTTTCTACACGTAGTTCTCCACTCCCTGCAGATCTGTAAGTACAATGCAATAAAAGTCTGACCTGAAGGGATTTTCTAATGAGACAATGCTGTTTCTTTCACTGCAGAGAAACATCACTGCCAAAAACAAGTTGATGTAAGAATTTGCTTTGAAAAAAGGTTAGTCAGAAAAGGTTTCTAAGACTCTGAAGGGGATTTTAGGTATGAGAAGTCCCCATTCCAGAATAATACTCCCCTGGGAGTGAGGAAAGGACAGTAACAAGTAACATGAAGGGTCCTATGGCCTGGCTAAAACCCTGGATGTGACTACTGCCTGTGAGCCCTTCTCTCCACACAGCAGCTCCATATTGCAGAAATCATTAAATAAGCATGAGGCTGAGGAGGCAAACAGTTGTGAAACTTTGCTTAAGGGACAGGACTAAGCCCAGAACTCTTTTTTTTTTTTGTTTTGGCTAGTCATAGACCTTGACCAGTGTGATTTGGGGTGGGGAACAACAGTTCACCTGCAAGGCACTAAACTCTCTGCAACATCTGATAATTAAGGCATTCTCCCACAAAATGAGACTTTCAGATATGAATCCCATCAGGCACAGGAAAGATTTAAGCTTGGATCTGCTGTAAAGACAAATTCTCTTACCAGGGAGCCTGGGCACATACAGACAGTGGCTTCATTTCAAATGTCCTGCAGGCACAACACTTGCATTAGATTGTGCCACGTTGAGCCTGAATGCAAAGGGATTTGACAAGTGCTCCTTCCCAGAGCAGGCAGCATGGGATTAGTGCACACAGAGCTGGCACAAAGACAAGTCTAAGTCCAAGCACACAAATCCCCAGGGACTCATCTGTACCAGTAAAGCAAACAGGGCATGGACCCAGCCTCTGGAGCTGGATCATTCATTCTCATTATTAATATGATTATATTACCATAGGGGTTACCAGTCCAATATAAATATGTTAATTCCACACTTTTACTGTCTAGGACAGTGAATATTTATTGCTGCTAGAGCCCAATGCTGTACATTATGAGCAGACACCGTCAGGCAACCATTTAATTTTCTGCCCACATTAGAAACCAGAATGGATTCCTAAAATGGAGTATGTTGCAGCTCTGCTTATGAGTCCTGTATTCATTCTTCCTCAGATTATCCTGGCACTTGAACACAGACTGAATAACCCATTACTTCTGAAATGTAACATTAATAAACTCTGAAGAGCCAAACTGAGGGCATAATTCCCCCACCTTCAGTGCTTTCATACACATATTGGAGAAAAGCTTTCTTTGTGTTGGTACAATAATCCACTTCACAACAGCACAGCAGGCTTGCCTAATTGAAGATATAACGTCAGTGGAATAGTGTCCTGCTGTAAAATATTGTAAACAGAACTGTGTAGAGAAAATAGTAGTTTTGAGGTTTTTTTAGGGGCAACATTTTATTTGAGTAACTGTCATTGTTGCACTAAAGCATCAGCATAAAGAAACAAAGTGCAGATTATACTTGTTTCTCTTACAAATTAACAATTTACTGAAATGATGAATCTCTAAAAAAATATAATCAAATTGTCTCTCATGGTGTCCCTATCTCTCATACATTTCACCTGAAGCAATAAAAATTCAGCAAAATAAGACCTTGATCCTGCAGAGCTTAAGTACATATCCTTACCTTACTTCTTTATTTTCAATAGTGCTACTGAAATCAATCGTCGTTAAGCTGAGCCCAGGCAAAAGCTTTTTCAAAGTTGAGAACAAAGTACAATTTAAGGTAGCTAGCAGTAGCAGTCTGATTCTGAAAGAACATATATCATTATTTTTAATAAAGCTTCAGCAAATTGCCTCTCTGACATTTTTTGGAAGTTATTTTGACAATCTTCTCCTTAATTTCTGAATTATGTCAAGCTTGTGGAAACACACCATAATGCCATCACTTTATGAAATTTTGTCCTCCTGTGAAAGGTTAATGTAGTCCTATTTTTACATGTGACTCAC
This sequence comes from Irena cyanogastra, assembly GCA_013397155.1. Lineage (NCBI taxonomy): Eukaryota > Metazoa > Chordata > Aves > Passeriformes > Irenidae > Irena > Irena cyanogastra. The sequence goes on from VWZV01008314.1 coordinate 165,580, forward strand.
TGCACTTCAAAAATAGATGAAGTTAATTCTGCACCACGAAGGTGTGGATGTAAGCATCTGAAGCGACTTAGTGTTGGCAATTGTGTAAAAACACAAGTATTTTATTGTTCACTAATTTTCCTTCTGCCACCTGTTTCCTCATCTATACATTTTTCTTTCCTTGTCCAGTAACCTCAGTTGCAGGTTCTCTGCAGCTGCAGACACTTGCCTCACAGGGAAAACACCACTTAATGGTACACAACCTTAAATTTGAAAGGTGATCTCTTTCTTTGTCCCTCTTCTTAGAATTGTACCCCACCAGAGTACAACGCAGAGCCTTCTGCTTTTTGCAAAATAAATGCATGTCATGCAGCAAAGGACAAGAACTTACCTCTGAGTGAGCGATGCTCTGAATCAAGAGGGAGTTACTGTTCAGAAGAGAGGAGGACTAGCTGTCACCCAGATACCTCCCACCAAGAGGAACAGTGGAAGGAAATATTGAATTAAATGTAATTCTTTCTTGCTGTTCTGCACCTGTTACAGTCACTACTCTACTAGGACTGTATTTACAATCATATTTAAATTTCCCTAAAGAAACAGCCAGGTCAAACAGTGGAGAAGGGATAGCAGTTATTCCAGTCAATCTAAAATCTGTGGTAACGTAGCCCAACATGCAGATAGCCTTCATTGCTGCGAAGACTGACTCATGCTCAACTTTTTGTATACCAGAACCCCAAGGTCTCTCACTGCTAAGCTGTTTTCCAGACAATAAGCTCCAATCCCATTTCCTTGCAGCTCCCTGAGGTGCTCAGCATTGCTTGTTGCTGATGGAGGTTTGAGTGACAGATTTCGGGAGCAGGGTCGAGATGAAAGGTGTGTTTCTTTTCTCCCTGCACCATAAACAATATCACAGGAGAAGCCAGAAAAATGTCTTATTCTGTAGATCTCACTAGTTTACAGGGAAAGGTGGCAGTCCATGGGAAGAATTGGTAAAAAGATTTCCCAGCTGAGGAAGGAGCTTAGAGGTCTTCAGACCCATGCAGGAAGGACCTGCTTCCCAGAATCCAGAGGTTTAGGCAGTGGGATCTGACCAAACCCAAATGAAAAAGCTGAGATTTTTCAGTGCTAATACCTCCAGCACTTTTTAGAAGCTGAGGATGGCAATAGACTATTTTGTAGCATATGTGTGCAGATGCGACTGTCTGGTTTAAGGGAACAATATCAAACAAAACAAGGACAGACTAAGTTATTATCAATATCCTACTAGCCGGATGAGCATATTTTTTTGCAATACATTGGAAAATATGAAAAAGTCATCACGCTGTAGAGGACTCAAAATTTACCCTGATACTTCCTTTGGGGGCTCAAGTTGTCATCTGGCCATCTGTGCAAGCTTGGGAATAGATAGGAAAATCCAGCATATGGGCCTGTGGATTTGCTGCTTGCTTGTGTACTAGCCATGCTAAACACAAGAAGGAAATAAAACTGAGAAAGGTTTTACTGAGTTATCAGTTCTGCCAGAGAAGGACCCTACTATCCCCAAGGTAAGAGCCATACAGCTTTCCCAGCCTAAGGCATAATTCATTTCAACCTGCTTCTACTTGCAATAATCAAAGAACTGTTACTGCGCCAAAAAGGACAAAAGACATAACTGATATAACTCATCTGAAGCCACACAAAACCAGAAAGGACAAAAATAGTACCAGTACAACCAGCACTAACAACATCACCATCTTTCCTCTGAAATCCTTTCACTTCTTTTCCGCCAAGTTTCTTCTTCTCTGTTTCATCACTTTTGTTTCTCAAGTGAAATGGTTGTATATGCTGATAGAAAAGTCAAGGAGAGGATGCTTTTTCTTTTTTTTTTTTCTCACTAACATTCTTTGATATTTTTCCCCAGAAATAATAAAACTAAAAATCATCTCTCATACCTGCCTCCAAACCTGGACAAGGTGAACTTGAACTGCAACTTATAATGTTCACAGCTTAATGTAGATCCTATTTCCATTCCTCTTTTTCTGTATAAAGTCAATCTCTTTATAGCTTTTGACTTCTGTGAAACTTGAATTATCATCACTAACAAATTACTGTACATTTTAGAGTTGAAAGGCACTCAAAATGCTTCACAATATTCATTTCATTGCAGCTTTGATATTGTCTGATCCATGGAGCACTCACTTTCCTCAACAGAATGTTAATACATAAAGTCCCTAAAGCTCCTTTCTGGACTTCATAACAAGATGAATAATGAAAGGGGGAAGCCTGAAGAACAAACAAGTCAGCTAGAGCTTTTCTAAGTCTTGAAATTCCGTTTGCAGATCAGTAGACCAGAAATGCTGACCAATTATGACAATAACACCACCAGCTCAGAATCCACTGCTTCCAACGCTTCAGAATGCTCATACACAGAGTAAGGACTATTCCTCAGTAGTATCATTGTACTTAAGCTTAGTTTTTACTTTCCAGAGAGTTTCCCAAGTCATAAATAAATTGCTGAAAAACAAATTTCTTTTCAAGTACTAAACAGAGAGTTTCTGAGGCATTCAAGAATGGAACATATTTGGTTCCACATCTGTGCATACACACCCCTCAGTGTCAGAGACCAGGATGTCTAAAATCTGGCTGCCACACAGCCAGGACTGAGCCCTTGGTGCTGTGGCTGAAGCCCTCTTGGGCTGTCTGGTGTGGTGGCAGTGTCAGCTCAGCACACACTGTGTGAGTGCACACACTCAGCAGTAATGAAGGGAAGGTATCCTGGTGATCATTCACAGAGAGAATCACAGTTTGTCACAGGGACAGAGCAGGGTGTTTCAGAGGCTGTGTTGTGACCCTTGGCCAGTCAGTCACCCTGGCTGTTGCACTACCAAATGACCTTTGCAGCACAAACATCTCCCCTGAGCACAGGCACCTTGGGCACCTCTTAGCAGCTACCTGCAAGCACGCCTGCAGGACCTGTGCAACCTTTGAATACTATAATATGTTTCTTGGGAGTCAAAACACAAGCAAAACCACGAAGTGGAAGCTTTCAGTTTATTGGAAAGTATTTTCCCTTTGACTAGGAGCACATCACATCCCCAAAAGGAATGTACCCCTTGCCTGTCCGGGTGTGACCTCTGCCCATCCCCTTCGTGGCTCTTCCCCACGCCCTGCAGCAGCAGGCAGCCCTTCCTCTGGGAGCAGAAAGGCATCTCAGTGCTGAAGTGTCCCTGTTGTGTGAAGCTAATGGAGTCTCTGTGCACATAATCTCTGGAGTCTGAATGCCTGCCAAATGAGCAAGGAGCTTACTACTAACATAGAAAAAGAAGGGAAGAGCCTACATAAATCTGCTCACCCGAAAAAGGGAGACATACATTTAGTGTGAGAGTACCTTTGTCACTGCCTTTGGAGGAGCAAGGGAGAGCGCAGATGCTCAGAGTTCATCTTCATGTGTTTCTCCAATTCAGAAAGTGTTACAGAGGCAGCAGTGTGCTGGTTAAGAAAGTGATTCAGCCTCCAAATATTTCATGGCCAGGCAGGAAGCAGTCTTTAGCCAAGGAAACTGAAGGGAGAGCACTTTATACAGACTTCGTTTGTGACAGGAGTTTTTTCCAAAGGCGATGCTGTGCTGCTTCTGTCTTCAAATAAAATGGTTTTTTATGTGCAGCCTAGTTTTGTATTTTAGGCAGACTCAGGGCACAAAATCAGGGAAACTTGCATGTTAAAGGTAATCAGTAGCCATGGGGCCACTCTGGATAAAGTCTAAAAAGAATGTGGTTTTCATTTTAAGAGTAAACACAAAATATCCTGTACCAAACTGCTGATGCTGCTAGCACTTTTTGCTATCAGCATTAGACAAAGCAATGACATCTGCATCACACAAGGAAATAAACTTGTGAGTTCATGCTACCTTTGTATGTGTGTGAGCTTCTTTCCTCCTCTGCTTGTTTACCTGAGGAATGAAACAAAGTATTCTAGCAAACATTTAGTCAAAGGATGTCTACAGTCAGTATATTTGGGTCCAAAGATTCCAAAGTTGGCTTCTTACTAGGCAAAACAACCCTCTTTTGTGTCCTTTATTAGGATATATAAACAAACATATTAGAGAATACTATAAGTTTGTATTGATTTTTCTCTCCCTTGGAATTCAAAGTAAACAATTAAGAAAATAGCTGTCAACATTTTCCTCACTTTGCTCTTCTTACTTCAGACCATTTGAAAGGAGGATCTTGTAAAGGATATTAAGAGACATTTGACAAGGAGAGACAAGAAAGAGGCAAACCACATTCGGTATCTAAAAGTCAATTTGGAATTGCGTCTTCTTGGAGGAAGGAAATATTTACATTACCTACAATGTAATCACTTATTATTTTAATGTGCTCATATCTTTATTAATCTATGTCTTTCCCATGATTCAGGGTGTGTGATGGAATTATTTTTGCTTGAGAGATGCAGAAAAGATGCTTCCAGTCAGTTACTGCTGCTCATTACTGCTGAAAAGTATTCCAGCTCCAGTGACTGCAGTGAAGTCCCATACCCCAGAATCTCATGTACATTTGATGAAGGCCATTGAGGAGGAGACCTTCACTACACAGTGGAAAATTCCAGTTTCTTGTCAAACCTCCTTCCTCCAAATTCATCAGGAACCAGAGAGAAGTAGCAGGAAAAAGCTAACAATGAAGCTGTCACTGCACTTGAAAACACATTCCAATTTTAAGCCATGACATGATCCCTCTTAAAAATCTTTGGCGATTGTTTCTAAGGTCATCATACAAGCATAATTTTGGCCTTGAAAGAGCTATCGTGCTTCCAGATATGTGAAGTCTCTTTCTAGACCAAATTAAACCCATAACATTTTTACGTGCTGACATTTTCCTCTTCTTCTTCTTCTTCTTCCTTCTCCTCATTTCCACTTCTTTCTTTTGTAAGAGAATAAAGTTGCAATACTGCTGAAAGGAAATGAATGCATTTGGGGGGAGGTGCAAAAGATGTAATCACAGTTCTCCATGATTCTGCACAAGAAAAACAGCTGCCAAACACTAGGCTTTTTAAAACAGCAGTGTTGTGTAGTGGCACAGTCTCTGGAGTGGATTAATACAGGGTGAACACCAACAATACACTCTGCTAAATACAGCCAGTGTTTAAAACCATCTTTTTCTTTTCTTTCTGTTGTTTTTCTTTTTAATAGAATCAATCACATTTGCTGAGGCTCAGTTGTGCTCTGGCTTTCAGTCTTGACTGCCAAACTACTCTGAATCTTCCTTTTTATTCCACGTTGAAGCTTTGACCTTTGAGAATTTTTCCCAGATTAAGTGCTGAGAAACATTACTCATATTCAAATTTACATAGTTGTGTTGAAAAGGTTGTTTTTCCTCTGCCCAAAAAATCAGTGCTGTGTCAGACTAATAGCCTGACCTTGACAGTGTTCTATCAGAGAAAGGGATCAGCCACAATATCGGAGTTGTCTCTGTCAGACAGTAGATATTGTCTGCTGTCTTGTAATCTCCTTACACATTTTTGAATCTTTCAGTGATTTTTGTCAAACAAATACGAGAATACTGCAATCTAAATTCTAGGGTTAGTCATCTGTACCGTATTGTATCCCAGCGAATCATCTGGTAAAGTGTTTCACTCATGCAGACAATTCTTTTAGCAGGTAAGGAGTAACATTCATTAAAATAAATTTATTTAGATCTATTAAGGTTAAATGAGTGTTTCACAAAGCATTCCTTTCCTCCTAAACATCAATTGTTTTCTTGGACTACATGTAGCAATGGTCAACATGTATATATTTAATATATTCTGACTTGATTCTAGAAGTTTATCCCCTTCTTTTTTTTTAAATCCACATTTTGTTTCTGCATTTGTGAGTCCCTTTTATATGGATATATTTGTATATTCAACTATGTGGCCGCTATAAATGCAGAGAGAGTAAATTCTGGTCTTCTGCTTTATGTAAGAAAAAGTCTTTGCAGTCAAATCCTGGTTCAAGTAAATCAAAAAATTCCTGTGGATTCAGAAGGGTCAAGACATCACCTTCTCTGTTCAGTTGGCAGAACTATTAAATGACCCACATTACTTGGTTAAAAGATTGCAGTCTTGTTATATTTTCAAAAATTTTACTTATATTTTCTTACTGACATGCAGTTATCCATTAAGTCAGTTCAGCTATTTGGTTTGCATTTTATTTCATCAAAGTGTGTCTTGATGAGGCCCAACAAACTCTGCATTTGGGAAAAAGACAAGCAAGTTACTCGAGTAAAGAAATTGATGAATCCTGACCAACGTTTCTGAATGATCCCTTCATTTAGAAGCCAGGCATCAGGTAAGATTTAGGATACCCTGCTTCTGAAATATAGCTTTTTTTCCTAAACTATTCATTAAACTTGCACTAGCAGTAGTGCTTGCTGATCTCTTAGCAACCAAGCTCAGGGAACCACATGAACTGAAGACAATTTGCTGCGCTTCGCAGGGTTAGTCTTCTTTCCTCTTCAGCTCCCTGAACTGGCTCACCACAGCACCAGAAAAAGGCCAGGGCTAGAACATGGACTTAGATCAGCATAAATTCTCAGGGACTTTGGAAATAAGGCTTAAAGGCAGTTAGGTAGAAGAGTGAGAGCAGCACAGTAAGAATTTGACTAAATTGACATTTGATGACTGCATTCAGTGTATTCTGCTTATCACATTCATCATGTTGAACAGATCTATTGGACTAAAACACCTTGAATTTATCAGTAGACCTGTGTAAATATGTAGCAAGAAACTACTTTTTGTTCAGAAACTACTTGTGAAAAGACCTGAAAGAGCAACTTCCTTTTGTTTTCAAGTTTTGGGGCTTTTATTATTCCATATAATTCTATAAAAGAGGAATAGTTCTATAAATCATTTTTAAGAGGTTCTAAGGAAACCTATGGAGACAGTCTTCTTTCATGACACAATTTTCTATTCCTGATAGCACTATTAAAGCTGCATAGCAAATTTGTAATGAAAGCTTAAAACTCAGTTGTTTGTATTCTTCTTGCTTTTTTCTCTGCTGTCAAGAGCAATAACTTTAGGTTATGATAAGCAAGCCCAGGTTAGCCTAAATTCACCATTAACCAACAACAGATGGGCAACAAGACAGAGGTTCCAAAGCTGAACTTTCAGTGCTAATGCACAAGTTCAAAAACTGTGAAATCTAGCCTAAAGCATATAGCATCAAAATGTAATTTCAAAAATTGGACATCTCATGCCAGATAATGGCAGTCAAAACTTCCTGCTCTTAAAATCTTTATTTAAACTTTCTGGTTCTTCTGCATCAAAGAAAGCTAAGAGAGCATCTTAGAATAACATCCTGAGATCAAAGCAGTCACATGGTGATCCAGGAGAGGGTGTGAACTTCTGACATAGTAAGAAGGTAAAAGAATCAAAAAGGAAAGGATATCTTGTATGATGAACAATGTTAAAATCAACTGCTCTAAGTGAGGACTCAGGCTGGAGTGTCTCATGGAAACTGGCAAACAAGAGACTTCTAGATACCTTGATCTGACCGCAGGAAAACCTGCTCCATCCCAGCAAGCACTGAGAAATTGCAGTATGAGACCCACAGCAATTATTTTTGCCTTTCTGCAAATGCAATCAAAAAGGGAAGCTTCCTTTGGTAAATTTGACGTCCTGTATGAACTATCCAGTCTTTCATGCAAATCACAGGATTTGCATGAAAACACAGAGTCTGTTTCCAAAGTAGCCATGGCTACAATAACTGCAGCCACTGCAGCAGCCATGAATATTCCTGTCACACCAGTAAAAATTAAGAAACCACTCTATTGTCTGGTTCAAGCACTTGCAAACCCTGAAAAGGTCTGGAACTAGAGAAAGATCATGACAGATTGTCACAGAAACAGAAAGCAATCTAAAGCTCTACCTGTGCTTGTCAACTGAAAAAAAACCAGAGAATAGGAAATAGAAGTTTAAAGACAGCCTTTGCACTTGCAAGAATAAAACCTAAATGATAATGAAGAAAACTTTTTTGGCAGCTAGAAGTAATTTCTCAGCTATAGAAACTAGTGATAGTCACTAAAGAAAGTGTTGGTTTCCGTGAAAACCACAATGGGAATGGTATCAAAGTGCTAGTGGTTTTACTGTTGTCTCTATTCCAGGAATTTTGACAAGTGTATTAGATTTGTTGTACACAAAAACAGGTATTGTTTTGTATTCTGTAGCTTTGTCAGGAGTTATCAGAATGATGCTGGCTACACGAGCCTCATTTGAACTTCCCATCAGTTATGAGGATAATGGCTGATGTTGTGGAGACACAGAATGTGTGATGGAATGATCCAGTAGACTGAATCAGGAGGACTAGGACACATCTACTGGTGTTGCTTTTAAGATCAATATAGAACTTGAAAAGTCTGGCTATACCTCACGGTGTAGAATTGAATCACTGGTGAAATTACTTCATTCTGCGTGGGTGAGTCTTCTGCTCCACACTATAGATGGTAGCTTGACTGGATTGCTCCATTCACACAGCACATGGCAAAGAGCTCTGTGGGGAGCAGAAGGGGAGCACTGAAACTGGAATGCAAGTGGGATCCATCCACACTCATCATAAGTTAAAGGCTGCTATTCCAGTTGGCTTAATAGCCTGCAGTTACAGACTGGTTTATGGTACAGACCCAATGCAGACAAGGATGACCCACTTATTAGAGTTGTTAAACACTTTCAGCTCAGAAATCAGGTCTTGTCACATCCTTCACATTAACTATGAAGAGCAGTTTCTCAAAAGGGTGTTGTCAGCCCAGCCCAGGAGAATCACCTGAGCTCAGTGCAAAGAAATTTCTTTGCATTAGAGAAATGCAAAGAAATTTTCTGAGGGTGTCTAAACAGTCCAGGGTTTCTCAAAATGTCACGTATCTAGCTGTGAGACCTTCCCAGCAGGCCTAAACTTCAAATGCACAATTGAGACATCAAAAGGGCAGTTTTCCCCAAAAACAATAGCTTGTACCTTCATCAGTGTGTAGCAGACTTGCCTTTAAAACTCACCACATCGCGTTCATGATCATCCCAGTTTAAATTAATAACTTTGTGCTACTTAGAAAAAGCCACCAAGTAAAGCATCTGATTCTTGTGAAGGGCAAATGACTTTTCCTGTTACAGAGAAAGCCTGTCTAAGATACCAGCAGAGAATCAGCTGCCCCTGCCCATGCACACAGCCTGTGTACCTCAGGGCAGTTCCCTCACAGCACTGATCTGCTCGGAGATTTACGCAATGCCTGTCCACACGCGTACACATTCGGATCTCCGATAGCTTAATAAAAGTAGACAAAGCAACATGGATTTCCTCACAGCTATGAAAGCAAGTGTCCAAAACTGAAGGGACTTGCTTAATCTTGGAGCTGCCTGACTGCATAGCTAATAGCTTGGCAATTAGGGAGCTACCAGGATTCGTCTGTACATGTGGGTAAGCAACTAAATCAGCCAATTTTCAACATGCATGCACACTGCTCTGTCTGTTGGCTCCATCGTGGCTGGCTGCTGTCATAGCAAAACACTCTGTGCCAGCTGAAAGATGCCGGTGTCTCCTAAATTCTTTTTCATTCTGCTTTACCAGAAAACACAGTGTTGGTTGATTTGTGTTATGGCACCAAGCAAAGTCCCTACGGGCAGAGCGTGACCCACACATTTGAAAGAAACTTTCTGTGCTGCTGGGCCTCTCTAAACAGCCGACATCCCAAAGTTGCTGTTCTTTTTCCTCGGATCTGGACAGATCTGGGTAGCACTTACGCAATTCATTAGCCATCAAAACTTGCTATGGAGCCAGTTAGCAGATGAAATGGTGTAGCTGTTGCTGTCAGCATTTCCTGGCAGTGGGACAGGGGACAGCTGCTCAGCCAGCTCTGTTGCTAACAGACAGGTTGGGTGAGCTGGTATTGTGCCTCCTGTCAAACAGAATTGTTTTGTTATTCTATCAAATCCGTCAGTTGGCCAGGGTGAAAATAACAATAAAATGCAAAAACATTTTTTTAAAAAATCTGAAAACCAGTGTTTACTGTACATGAAAATAGCTTTTATCACCCTTGCTTTTAAGAGAAAATATTAAATTCCTGCAAAATGGTGTGAGAATTTTTGGGGGGTATTATTGTAGGTCTTAGTTTCAAACATACTTTCAGCTTATTATGCAAATTAAAACTGGTTTTGATTGCAGTGAAATCAGCAGTACAGTTATGTTCACTTGTGGTTGGAACTTAAACGTCAAGGCCAAATGGGAAGTATAATAAACACAACAATTTTTTTAAAAAATCTAATTAACTGCCTTAGTTCTTTGCCTTTCTCGTGTAGAGAGCGTCTATTATTCTGATGCCTTCGATTAAGCTTTTTCAGAAAAACTCAGAGAGCTCCAGCTGTCCGTCATAATCGGTGAGCTCAGCTAATTGCATCATACTAGCCAGTGTCCTTTATCAGATAGTCAAGACTTTCATGAGCATTCATTTAGTGCCCACAGACTTGACATTAACAAATTAAGCTGTCAGGAGTACAGGTGGCAGAGAGCAACCAAAATTTATTCCTCCTCCTTGCTTACTGGGCCATTCAGGGCAAGTAATTTTAGCATCTAAAACCAATAATCTGAGACAAAGCATCTTCATAGGTCCTTCCACTTAAAAAAATCAGAACTAGAGAAACCAAGGATTTTAAAATATCCCCATCAAATCATACTGATAGGTAATAGGTGTGATACAACAATCAAGACATGTAAGTCTGGATCTGCCTTGCTGAACTGTTTGTGTTATAGGGAAACATTCCTCTTCCCATCACAGTAAAAAAGTTTTTGACTGCATTTTAGGCTTGCTATACAAGGCAACTAAGGCTGACTTTCAAGCACTGCTGGCACAGAGCAATTTTAAAACTGATGCAATGCTTAAAAAGGGAATGATTGAGCACATAGAGCTGGCTGGTGTTGGGATGCCCTCCTATGGGACGTGCTGGGTTGGAAATGAATGTTCTTGCAAGCCCACTATCTCTCTGCTACATCTAGCACAAAGGGACATGAAAGGGGAAGTTTAGAGTTTTGAGGAGGCTTCAAAACCCACCAAATTTGCCAGAAAACAAACTACACCAGGAGCTTTGCTGGCCTAGTTAAACTGTTGGTGATGTCAGTATTGCTTCAGTTCTCTGTTAGATCACATTTTTGCTATCAGCTGCAGGCAACATACTCCTTTTTGGCCACCAGCATATCCTTGGAGTAAAGAGGATAAGCTTGAAGGGATCTGAGATAATTTCTTCTTTGTGCTGACCTAGGAGGAGACATGGGAAATATTTTGGAAGTGAGCCAGAATATGTACTTTTGTGTGACTTCATATCCAAGGTTAAGTTAAGCACTGTTGGATTTGGGAGAGTTGTTAACCAGTTTTCCGGGATCTGGGCTTTTGGGTGTGTTGGTTTTTTTTCAGTTTTGGAAAGCTGTTTTATGGGCACTTCTACAAGGGTTGTAAAGTTCAGTGTGGATTTTTATGCAATGATTTTCTTTTGCCAATGTTCCATTATTATGATCAAACAACCGATGAGGAAGGGTGGGGAACCTTCCCAGGAGGGAGAATGAATTTTTAAAAAAAGTAGTGATATGCAGCTTGAATTAGACAAACAATTTGGGAGAGAAAGGGAAATGTCTAAAGACTCCAGACAGAAAGGAAAGAGGCCAGTTTAGGTCAAAGCATAATGTGTTGGGAAACGCTGCACTGTGGAGGAGTGCACTATGTCAGTTAATCAGAGTATGAGTACCACAAACAAGTTGAGGATATCTGCTTAGAAGTTAAGTAAGTAGGTGTTTTTTTGCTTTAATCTTCTTTGGTCTTGTTGTTAGAGTAAACCCTTCCTGTCTTGACCAGGAAGAGCAGCTAGTCTCTTGTGTCCAAGGTTTCAGCGAAGGAGACAAGATACAATCAACAGGAGGAACTGTTCGACAAAGAGCAGCCTCACAAAGGAGCTGCTGTAGATTTGGGGACTCTCCAATAAATTCTCAGAGGCAGTAAGGACACAAGTGGCATTATGAAGAATTAACAAGTTAAGAAGTACCTTTCTGTACATTTGGAGAAGATTTACAAGGGGAAGAGCAAAAGAAAAAAAATATAAGGAAATCTGAGTTTGGTACAGGTCTTCACTTTAAGAGAAGGATTTATCTCGGCAGGATCATTGTTAGTCAGGGTCACCTATTCTCTTCTGTATGATGTGATGTATTGCTTTTATCTATAAAATCTGTCAGCAACTTAAATAAACTGCAATCTATGCTAAAATGCCACCTCTTTCTCCATCAATGTATCTACTGATACCGATACTGATATTTATACTGATATTAAGCATTGTCATTATCTTCAAGCAAAACATACTTCTCCTATTCCTCCTGATCAAAGTCCCTCCAGACCCATCTCATACAAACCAACAAGCATATTTGATAAGATTAGGGTCAAATGAATTAAAAAAAAAAAGTAGCAATATGCAGCTTGAATTAGACAAACAATTTGACAAACAATTGGACAAACAAATCTCACACCTGGACCTGCCCCCTCCAGCAGCCCTGCTGGAGCTGAAGAGGAGTCCTCCAGCACCTCAACCACTGCTCTTCATGGGAGTGCCAGCAGTCCCCCAGTGCCCCTGTTCTCACCTACAGTGAGAAGCTATTGCCTCATGAAGATCCAGGGCAGGCCATGCCAGGTCCCTCCACTTCCAGCTGGGATAGAAACCATTCACCTGGCAGGCCAGAAGCTCCCTGGGCTCTTTCCAGTCCTGCAAGAGGCCAACTCACCAGCAGTACTGGAAGAACGCCCTAATGCAATTTGCTAGAAAAGCTGTCTCAGAAGCATACAGAATACTAGAATTCATAAGGAATTAAGGAGATATTATCAGTAATGGTAGCATAGCACATCTGTAGCTCAGCTCATTCAACAGGAATAATGATAATGGCAAGAGTACCAGGAGGTTCAGATAAGACTGTTAAAAATGACCAGAAGCACTGAAAGACTTTCATATCGAAAAACTGTGAAAATGTTATTATTACTTACTGGTTACCTCTGGGGAGAGGACACTGGATTGGGAAAACACTACTCTAAATCTGACTGATTTCTAGCTACCAGTATAGGTTGAGTTTTTCAAGTTATCCAGTGTTAGATATGTTGTGGTTCATTCCTAATCTTGCAAAGTCCATACAGATCCCAAGGACAAGGCTTTTAGCATGAGAGAGAGGCAGTTCTTTCCTGTTACACTCTGGAGGTGGAAACCTTCAGACATCTTTCTTGGTAAACAAAGTTGCCTTTAATGCTGTAGTACTAAGGAATTTAGTACTACATTTCCATCAGATTTGCAAGATTTTGGCATGTTTAATTGAAGATTTACAGTGGAGCAATTGGGCAGTGACAAGCATCATGGCACCGAAACACTATGAGGTTGGTTGTAAGCAACATGGAGTGAGCCAGATCTGAGTGTTGCCAGTAACTAAAAACACGGGGATGAGAGCTGTTGGCTTTTAAATGTCTTCATGTGGGAAAATAATTAGTTGATGCCCTTAAATAGTATGGCAAAGAAACAAAGAACATGTTTACGTCTCCCTGCACCAGGTGTTCAACTTGAAGTCTGACATTATGACATCCTTGAACCCTACAGCATAAATTCTAGCTTCTACCTGCAAACTGAGACTTCTCCTAGTATGACATAATCCAAAACACATGAAATAAGTTTTAAAAAGTGAGGTTTTGTTTGCACAGCTACAATTCTATTAGCATCTCTCTCTGGCACGAATGTGACAGAGAAATTCTTGCTTGATGCCCCTTGATTGCCACAGCTTTCTGACTGTAGATAATTCATTTGATGATACATAGATATGCTGACAATGCCTTCTAACCTTTACAAAGGTACTTCAAACACTGGTCCCAAAATATTTTGGATGGCAAACATCAGTCAACTGTCAACATTTCCATTAGACCACCATGCAACATTTATCAAACGTTAACTGGTAACATCTGGCACTAGAGCTCAACAGGCTGCTTGCAGATGTCGCACTGGGACCTGACAAGCCACCAGTGGCTCACACACAAAATCTTGAGATTGGTTAATTTGGAATATGTTAGTTGTAAGCCTTCTGCTGGAGTCTTCCTATTGCCTTTCACCAGTTCGACTGTCTATCACAGTGAACCAAAACCAAATGTTAGAGACTGGGGAAAGAACTCATAAAAAGAACAGAAGATGATGCAGTGAAAACAGAAGGAGAAACTTCTGTTTCTGCACCCTGTCATATTGAAGAAGTCCTGTTCCAAATCTCAGGCTGCTTATGTAACAGCCACATCATCTCAGCCAAAGATAAAGAAACTGGAAGCCTATCACAGCATAAATTTATATTTAAAGGTTTATATTTCATAAGTACTCTATGCATATTTTTAATTTTTTTCAATTTTTACACAAATCTACACTTCTTTTAAATGGAATACAGTCCTTTAAAGTATTTAAATGCATAAAAGTGCTTTTTTGAGCAGTTGGTTTTTAGCAAGCTATTCCACTGTATAGTGATAGTTAGGGAAATATATAATATTTTCTGTTCAAAAGAAACATGGTCATATTTTGGTCATATTTTTTCTTGTATGGGACTAATATATTATGGGACAGATCTTGTGAGCTGTGTTCTATTTTTTTGTATTTCTTTAGAATAAATTATTCACTACCATAATTCTGCCATTTGAAGTTTTCTGTATTTTCTTTGTTATATAGAATCACAACATGATATTTTTCAAATTTTTAGTGCCTTAGGCCAGTCTGGGATTTTACAAAGATATTAAGCAGACATCTTCCTCCTTTTAGAACTTTGATCCTGAGAATAATTACAGTATTTCCTCTCTCGAACTGCTGTAAATTAGCAGGGTGAACTCTTTTACAGGGATATGAATATCTTTGTTCTGATTTTACATAAAGAAATATGATGGATAACAATTTTTTTCCCACTTGCTAACTTTTGCCCATTTCAAGAATATATTTTCTCTTTCCTGTAAATGTGTTTCAGGCATTTTGCATTATTATTAACCCACTACATTATGCTCTGAAGATCATTTGGTTACTTGGTTCATTTAGTGCTTGAAGAACTTGTAATCTTAGCATCCCTAATGACATTTCTAATGGTATTTCCTGCTCTGGTGAAGCAGATGAATACTTGAAGGAAGTCCCTCAGTGGAATGTGCAGATGGTCAGTTGTCTGCACTGAGCAAGGTGCAGGATGCTTCTTCTTTCTGACCAGGAAGACACCCACGACAGTGCCATCCGAGTAAATTCTTACTCATAATCTCTTGATTCATTCTTTCTCCACTCCTAGGCAGAGCTCTATCCACTCAATTTGCTCTCTCACATAAACAGCAACTCCACCACCTCACCTTGCTGGCCTGTCTTCCTTTAAAATACATGGACAGCCATGACAGCACTCCAGTCATGCGAGCTATCCCACCGTGTCTCTAATAGACTCCAACAAAGTCGTGGCCCTGAGAGTGCTCACAGACCTCTAATTCCTCGTGTTTATTCCCCAGGCTGTGTGCCCTGGTGCATAGACATTTCAGAGGGGTAATGGAGCGTGCCAGTTTCCCAGGAGGAGTGCAAGAGATACACACACACTTCAGGTGGTTGGCCTCCTCCTCCTGGTTCTCAGCTTGAGAGGCAGCTAAGGAACATTCACCGCTGCTGTGGCTGGCCTGATTATTCCCACCTGGATGTGATGCTGTGAGCACTGCCACTTTGGACATCATCCTCCAGGTCTTTCAGTTTAAAGTCTGCCTTATCAAGCTGGCCAGCCTGCTGCCAAATGCCTGGGAGCAGACATAGAAGATTGGTTAGTAGTTGGTTTTTCGAAAAACAAAAAATAAAATATCCAAAAAATTTTCTCACACATATTATGGTAATTTGCTGCACAATTCACTGGATAGTTAAAAATCTCCACTGCCACCATGGGAACTGCGATTCCATCATTTACTGTCAAGACTTTTTTTCTTTCTTATCTCTGCTTTAATGTTACTTTACACCTCAAGGTTGCCCCTGTAGCAAGAGGCCTAGTGGGATGCTCATGGAGTCCTTGCCTGGAGACTCCCTGGTCTTCTGCTTCCTGCTTCAGACCTGTTACAGGCCATTTCCCGGCCTGCCTTTACCAGAAAGAATTAGAAAAGTCCTGGCAGCCATGACATCTCACCTCCAGGCTCTGGGAGGACTATGTGCTTGCCACCAGAGCAAGTTCAGCTAATAGAGAGATGTTTCTATTCCTCTTGGGATGGAATAAGCTTCACCTGCCCTTTATATCTTTTATTTCCTCCTCCTAACCTTGATCCTGAACTTTACACCCTCGTGTCACACAGCATTTTCTTTTCTGCTGGGGAAATACTTTGTCCCACAAGCTTGAGTGGCCTTGCCTGCTCAGCTATGACATTTCTGAAACAGAGTTTTTTCACAGTGAACTTCCTTATGTCCCTCTGTACAGCATTTATGGGTCCAAAACTGTGCTTACAGGTGTATGAAAGTTAACAGATCACCAAAAGTCTTCATTTTAGCCTTAAATCTCTACTGGCTGCTTCCTTGGCTGATAATACCTTCAACCAGAAAGGAAAGGGTGGAGGGAGGGAAAAAGAAGGAGTCCATTCTCAAAATGAAGCCTGGTAAGTCAATTTCTGTGAAGATTTAAGAAAGAAGCCTGGCTGGCCAATGGTGCTACCACTCCCTGCATTCAGGACCACTGAAGGACAGGGTGCTGACCTCTTGGCTGGAGCAGTGCACATTAGTACAATTACACCCTGAATTCATTCCAAAACTTAGCAAAGATTACTGTCTTGTCTTTTTGAGACTGTAGTCACAAAACGAAGTGAGCTGTGGGCAACGTATTCAGCTCGCTTTCATATACACACTGCAAGCCTTGTTACCAGGGCCTCACAAAGCATCTCTTGAAAAAGGAATACAAGATGCTCTTTGTAAATAAAAGTTCATGCGTCTGAGGAATGAAGTCATTTTCCAAAATCGCAGTGAACTATATTCTTTTTCACGAGCCAGTGAGAAGCTGAGAACTGGGCTTGAGGGAAAGGAACTGAATGAAGCATGTTAGAGAAACCACTTAGCCCTGTTAGCCCATGGCACAGCCAGGGTGTCTCCCTCCTCCTCTTCCTCCTCCTTCTCCCGCCCACAGCCTCCCCTCCCCCATGACATAAGGAATGGCAAGTCTAGCGGGTTTTTATTTAGTAAATTTGGCACCTTTCTGCCTTCCACTGAATAAACTGGAGATGTTAAAAAATAAACAGTCAGGAGAGTCAATGATTTGTTTGGAGCAGTCGAATGGAGATGTGGGGGGTTGGCATAGAGAGGGAGGAAAGGGTGACCTCACTTTCTGAACAGTAAAGTTTGAGTGGGAGGGTCTCCAGACGAAAGGTAAAAGAGCGAATGATGTGAACATGTGAAGGAAGCCAGAGCACTGAACGGAGCGTCAGTCTGTATCCTGACAGGGGGAGATAAGGTGGCTGGAGAGCTAGCGGTGCTTTCCTGGAATACAATCTCTGTTTGACACTCTCTGCTTAAGCACTGCCCATCTGTATGTTATTGTGCTGGAGCCTCTGGGGAAAAAGAGGAGCCACAGGCACAGAGAGAAAACGAGGGAGGCAGCAAAAGCATTTTTCTTCCCTTCTTTTCCTTTTTTATTACTTTTTTTCTTTTTTTTTCCCCCTCTTTTAAATCGGGATCCGGTTAGACTGCCTTGAAGTGCCACATCTGGAAACTGAATGCTGAAAGAAAGTTAAAATAACTGAGGCACCACTAAGCCAAGGGGGGCTCATTGCAGAAGAGGGTAAACAATTACTGAGACGCTAGAAGACCACTGCTGGATGTAAGGGGAGGAAATGGCTTTGATCTCCGCCTGGCCCCTCGTTTCTCCTGTATTTTTCTTTTTGAGATGCTTCTCCTCCAGCACAGCCTCGACTGAGGGAAGCGTTTTTCAGTTTGACATTGAAGGTAGCTCAGCGGTCAGCACGCAAGAAGCCACTGTTATCAGAGGGCAGCAGCAGGCAGTAGCTACTGGAAGTTGGGTGCCTTTTGCTGAGGTACAGTAATTCCCTTCTCTCTCTGGTGTCTGCAATTTTCTGTTTTCACCTGTCTGTGTCAAAGCTCCCATCTGGATAACGTTAGTTAAATCATTTGAGCCTTAAAGCGATGCAGGAGGATTTGGGGGTGAGGGGGGAGGTGGTCTGAGACGTTGCGTTTCGGGACTGGAGAGATACAGTTCAGACTTCAAAATGTACACATGCCCTGCCTGCTGTGAGCAGACAGCTGCTGTACTTTGCACTGAAGCTGGCTTAGCATGTCTCTGACTTTCCTGCCAACATAACTAAACAGGCCTGTCCAAACAGAGCTATTTTACAAGAGTTAATTGTCACAACACTTTTCTGCTTGCCTTGTAATTCCTGCAATTGTTATTCACTGAAATTTCCCGAAAAAGTCTGTCTTTTGATGACAAATTCTGTCCTGTAGAAGTTTGTGCTTTTGCCTCTGAATGCCATCCTCCTCCAAAACCTGAAGTTTGTTTTCACAGTGAAAGCAGGGGATGATAAATCAAATGCATCTAAGAAACTGCCTGCAGAGAACCAACCTGCAGAGATTTCAAGTTCCAAAAATTATGTGGTTGGAATTAGTGACAAATGAAATTAGAGAGATCTGAGAAGCAATTTGACAATGGAAAATTTTCCCCTGTTATTTTGGGATTGATTTATACTCTTTATTTTAGCAACACTGCATCGGGAATGGGCTACTCAAAAATACATCTTGAGGAAATAATAAATTACTCCAGCATACACAGGGGTTGGGGTAAGGTTGGAAGTGGAACGGTGGACACAACATAGTAGTATCTCATGCATGGTAGATGCAAGGTAGGAGGCTAATTGGCTTCCATGAGGTCATGGGAAGGGAAAGAGTAGTTCTTCTAGCATAACATCCAAAAATGAGGTGAGATTAGCACAGCTGTGTCACTGTGACAATATCAAGATCACAATCTCCGATATCACATGGCTGATTTTCCACCTATTCTCCACTTGCCAGAATTAACAACCATGGAAATAAGTGTATAAAGCCTTCAGACAGCCAGGGTTGCTGCTGCAGGGCAGGGGAGAGCTCATTCCCCTGCTCCAAGCAGCTGGACAGCCTCAGGAAACGCCTGCCCACCCTGCCAGAGAGTCCACATGAAACATGACCTGTGTGAGAAAACTGAAGGTTAAACCCCGCTTTGCTCAGCATAAGGACTCCCAGGAGCCATCCCAGTTTTTGGACAGGCTTCACGGTGTGGGATGTCCAGATTTTCTCCTCTGGCCTCGGATCAGCCCCGAGAAGCTGCATTGCCACCTGTTGCTTACAACGTGGAAAGTCTCTCAATGAAATGCCTGACTTAAGAGCTGGATGGGTTTTGTAGATGCTTTTCATGGGATAATGAGCACAAGTGATTGTTAGTCTTTCTTGTTATGATAGTATAGTATGGTTTTCCCAAAGACACAGTTCAAATTTTTTCATGTAAATATGTTAGATTTTATCTTGGGAAAGCACTGTGAGATATAGTGGACACTTGCAGGGGAATGACACTTCAATTTCCTTTAGTCATTTCAGTCCTTTCTAAATTTTTGCTCAGGCCAACATAATAGACTCAATAACTGGTGTTTCCTCTGGTAGTTTACTTCAGCCCTTGCAATGGCAGCTCTTAGACTATGAATCCCATGTTACAGCTGGATGCCTGTGCCTGGTATCATCACGCCAAGGCCCTTGGCTGCAGAATGCTATGGTTTCATGAGGAAGAAGCAGGGACTTCAGGACCCCTTGCTAGCTGCATATTTCAGGCCCAGTAGGATGGTATTTTGGGATAGGACAGATGGCTTTGTAACAGTGAGAACCCACTTACTCATTGATCCATGTTTGTGGTTGGTAACAGGATTTGAGGAACAGGCTTTAAGCCTGGAGGGTGTTGTAGGGGCTGGAGAGTGATGGTTTGGTAGTCTCTCATCCAAGGAAGGAACATTACTTTTGGTCCTCAAAGAGCTTCTCCCCACCACAGCTCGCCTCCCCTTCCTCAGCCTCAGGAGCAGGGTTGTCCCAGCAGATTTGGCTTAGCCTCTTTCGAAGCGCGAGTGCTTAACCCACAGCTCACAGTGAACCACAGAGTAAACTCCCTTACACAGCGCGGTTTGATTCAGCTCCTTCGTCTAAATATTGACTCAGGCCTACAGCTCTCCCGAGCAGACAGAGGCTGTTAGTCATGTCAAATAGTGCCAAATTATACAAAGGGGGCAGTTTCATGCAGCAGAGTTACAAAGCCACAGAAGGGGTTTCATTGTGGTCTGTGGTGACAGTCAGTTGCAACATGAAACATGCCAGTGGGAGTTTCCAAGATGTAACTGGTGGGATGCTCTTAAATCCTGGTAAGAGTTTGGTACTATGAACCTATAGAAGAACAGGAGATCTCAATTAATGTAAATACATATTAGTGAATATTTCTCAGCTTTCCAATCCTCTTCTTTTACCATGTGTGGCAACCCTAAACTGGGAGGAACTGGGAGAAGTGGTTTAAAAAATCAGAATTAAAGTTAATGAGGAGCTTTTCCTTTTTTTTTTTCTTCCCCTGGAATTTGGATGAAAACCTCTTAAGAGAAGAGAACTAACTACATTCTTAATGCTATGCTGATATGCTGTATCCATGCACAGAGAGTACCATGGGTCTGAGTTGGACTTCAGGTAGCATTAACTACCTTGGTGTCCTCATTCTTAATCATTATGTGATCTAAAACACCTAAATTAGGCACATAAATTGTTCCTAGATGTTTCAATCACAATCATGGATGTCTTCAGGTACAAATCCAAATTCTTCATACAGTAGTGGAGACAGCAGATTTTTTAAGCCTCTAATTCCTAGCAGTGTTTCCTGGAAATGCTCGAAGGAGTCTCTTCCTCTTTAAAGACTTTGTTGGATCCTTGATTCAGGACAGCTTTATAAATCAGCTAAAGCAGATGTTTAAATTAACCGGACTAGATTCCGTACAATGAAATGTTGTGTTTCCTACATAAGGAGCATTGTTAGTGATCACCATGGAATAAGATATCTGCCTCTTGTTTCAAAAAGAAATTGCTTATAAATTGATTAAAATGATTCAGAAAATGAGAAGGATTACAAATTTGAAGATAGCTGAAAGAGTCTGCAATCCAATTTGCCAACTCAGAGGGAGGTTAAGAAAAAAATTTGAACTTATTGTGTAAGTACATACGCAGGCAAAAAAATTAACAATAGGCTTGTTTGTCTAATAAATTAAGGTCTTGGCATATGCAACAATTGGAAACTGAAGATGACTATGCTGAAACTACAAGTTAGGTAAAAAATTTATTTTCAGAAGTGATTAAGCACTGGAGATTTTATTCGGTTGTGCTGGTTTGTCCATGAAGAGGCAGATCAATATGAAAAGCACTCTTAAGTACTCAGAGTACTTGTGTGCAATTCAGGAAAATTAAATTCTTTGGCTCACAAAGATAATAAGGGGAGGAGGGGAGACATTACAGTGCTGAATCTTGATGTCTGTGGGGAGACAGAGAGAAAAAGAGAGAGTGCAGAGCATTGGATCCAGCTCATCGGTGCAACCCAACAGCAGTTGGTGGTGTGAAGTCAGAGATTGTTTTTTCCAAACAAGGATAGATTAAAATATTTTATAAGGAAGATTTGTGAGAGATGGAAGAAAAGGACTTAAAACAGCCAGATATCAGATGAAAGCAGATAAGCAAGTGGGAAACATCATAGATGTTTGTGTTAGTGTTCCACTCACTAGCTTGGACACAGCAGAAGGAAAGGAAATGGTGAGACACCTCCAGGTTTGGTGAGGCACAGAGGTAAAATTGAAAACCAGAAGTTATGTCCCACTGTCAAACACATGCCTCTAAACTAAGAGGCAGGTCACACATTACCATTTGGGTCTGAAGCCTGGCACTGTCAACATCTGTGTTTGCAAATTCCACTGATATAATGGTTTTAATTATATAGGTGTTGATTTTGTTCCCCATTAGGAGGAAAGTTCCTTACAGAGTCTAAGGTGAGAATAAAAAATGGTACAAGACTTCAAATATTAGAGTATCACAAATGATTCTCTGTGATCCACACTTTGTTGTCACTCTTCTTAATGTAAAATGAATGTAAGGTGACATCCAGTGAAATATTCATTTCATTCTGACAAGAGGCCAGAGACCAGTATAGGAGACAAGTGTGGGAAGGATTAGGAGAAGAAAGGGAAGACAGACACTCTGTGGAGACATCTGCCAAGCCAAAAAAAGATAATCTCAAATGTCCTCCATGGAAAGAAGAAATGAAGTAAACAGTGGGAAAGGAAGTAAACTAAAGCAGAAAGACAAAAGAGAGGAAAAAATTAGAGCAAGAATGAGATAATCAAGAGTCTTAAGAGTAATGAAAAAAATGAAGTTGGGACAAGGCAGAAAGCCAATTCCCAGACTGAAGGAAGGCATGATATTGTTGGACAGATGGAAGAGGAAAACCGTTTCAGTGTTTTTGGCAGAGAGGCAAAAGTCCTTTAAAGGAAACAATTATCATGGTCAAGTCAAAATTAGCCATTTACTATAAGAGAAAGTAAGAGGCAGAAGTTATCTGATGGAGCTTGTGTGTTAAAATGATATGTCTGACAATCATTTATCCCACCTGACTTTTACCAGCAGCTTCTGATATAATGCAAGAAGCATTATTTGAGATGCTTGCTTTCTGGTTCTCTAAAGTGATAAGCAATGATTAGCATGGGACTTGTGACAAACTCACCTCTCTAAAATGGCCCACATTAAATATATAAAATGACAGCAACCATAAGTCCCAGCCACTTGTTAACAGACTCAAACTAGCACTAAACCATCTTCACTCTTTTTCCCCAAAAAGGCTGGAACAGAAAATCTTGCAAACTGTAGAGAGAAACCACAATTTGATCCTTACTTGTAGAATTAATCTGTTCAAAACAAGCTAGTACTACAAGAAGCAGCGGAAGACCTAACCCTGAGGTGTGAGCCAAAAAGGGTTTTAGCTTGACAGAAACCCTTATATTCTTTTAAGCTAATGTGAACTGTATCTACTTTTAAAAAGCAGATCTTTAAATTAATTCACTTCAGACCCTTGAGGTTATGTTAGGTTAACTCCTATAATGGGAAATTTGGATTTCTAGCTGCTGTTTTTTTCTGATACAACAAGGTTATGTTCTGAGAAACATCTATTAGTGAGGAGGAAGTTTTACTGCAGATGTTTGTGATTCCAACTTAAGTTTCTCATCAAAACTTTAATAAAAATCAGCTGCTTGGAGTAGTGCCACCAGTCCCCAAATCTTTTGAATCATAGGAAGCTGAAGCAAATGGAAGCACAAGACAGAGCAGATGCATAGTTGGAAGTTTTCTCCATTTCAAGAAGATGTATAAAACACTCACCAGAAAACAGAATTTAAACTCCCCTGCAGTGTATTCCCACAAAGTTTTGGGCAAGTACCAGCAAAGTGCCCTAAAGCTTAATCTGGGCTGTGAGAACCAATAAAAGGCATTTTATGCCTACTCTTATTCGCAACATGGGAAGCAAGGAAGGAATTAAAAGTTCAGTTTTTCTAGGGGGCATGAGAAGAAATGAGAGAATTGTTTTTGAAGGAAAACTTGGCCTGATTTAAACGATAACAATTAGAGCTTCTAGTGTTCAAGAGCTGTGTAAAAGAGGTCTAGTTTCTGAGTAACATACAAGCAGCCACTGATAATTTACAACTTGCTTCTGGACTTAGATTTCAAACACGAAAACATAGACCCTTCAGGTTTTATATTTTAATTGGTCCTCTTGAATGTTTGGATCTGATCCCAGTCCATTTTCACACACCACCATGAGCTGCGGATGTTTGGGTTAGGCTTCCTAATGCAAGATTCAACAATTGCTGAATAGCATTATACACAAAGCTGTTAGAGCTCCAAAGTTTTTGAAATCTAATTCTTTTTCATTAAAATCTCAAAGAGATTTTCCTAACTGTCAGTCAGGATACATAAAGTGTGTATTTGACAATGAAAACAGATTGCCTAAAATACAGTAAATATGATCTGGCTTTGTCGTTCCTTTTTAGCTGTATTTTGCAATTCTTTATATAGTTATTTTCTCAAAATAAATACTTCATGAATACTAGAACTCCTTTTTTTCTCTTGTGACAAACCAGCCATAAACAGTGCTAAACTCACAGCATTCAAGAGTCAAAGAAGGAGAAAAGACTGTGAAAAATATTTTAGAAATTACTATTCCAACTTTACGAGACTGTAAGAATAACTACAATGTTATTGTTTAGGTCATGACATATGCAAGCCAGGGAGTATGAGAGGAACTGGCACACCTTAATTAATTTAAAACATAATTTAATAATTACTGGAAAAAATACTCTACCTGGGTGAACAACTTACAAAGTATTCCATAAAAATAGACTTTTTAACAAAACTGTAGTACTCAGAACCATTGTGTGACTCTGCCTACCCAACAAAATGAATAAGAATTAGCTCATTCAATCTTTGACCATTTCTGCCAGTGTAGCTACAGGAAAAGTAGCCAAATAGAACCAGCACCTAAACCAAACACTTTCTGAGCTGCGTTACCACCCTGTCACCACCCTACAATGCATCTTTTACTCTTTTTTGAAAGACCTTCCAAGTGGCAAGAGATTATCAGACTTTCTGCCAAGGCTAATGCAAGGCCAGTATGTCCTAGGGTTTCCTACTGTGGTTTTCCACCTCTGAGTCTGGACGGTAGC
This sequence comes from Irena cyanogastra, assembly GCA_013397155.1. Taxonomy (NCBI): domain Eukaryota; kingdom Metazoa; phylum Chordata; class Aves; order Passeriformes; family Irenidae; genus Irena; species Irena cyanogastra. The sequence continues at coordinate 190,332 of VWZV01008314.1, forward strand.
CCATGGAGAGCCACAGAGACCCTGCTATTCATGAATCCCTTATGCTGTGCCACTCCTGGCTCCAGGGCCCCTTCCTCAAAAGCACTTTGTGAAAGGAAGCATTTGTCCAGATCCAGTATTCAAAAATAGTAAATAATAAAAAAAAATCTGGCAGGATGAAATATAACACAACCCTCCCTACCCTGGCTATTAGAATCCTTCATGCCCCAGAAAGGCTGACACAGCCTGGCCCCTTGAGGGTTGGCAAGGTCTCCAGAGCACCAGTACCTGGCAGAGATCCATTCAGGGGGATGTGGACAGGTATTAGAGGTCTAGACATGGTGTAAGTTCAGGGGGAATTTGCATACCCTGCTCAGCCTTTTGCAAGTTTGTGGTTTTCTGTGGCTCTCTACTTCCAGTCAATGGCAAGGATAGTCTGCAGAGGCTCAACAGGGTCTCTAAGGCACCAGCTAATTCAGGATGTTTCGTGATGAATTTCTGTGAGGGATGAGAAAAGAAATTGTTTTTCTCTTGATACATCAATTCTTCCCTCTCTTTGAGCCAACAGAAAATTTATTTCATCATTATCAGACTATGAAACAAGACCAGAGGCACTGAGAGATAGGGGCAAGTTACCCCTTCTCCCCAGCCCTGGCTTTTCCTCTCTCCTTTCAGACCACAGCCTCTGCTCAGCTTCATCCTGAATGTATGGCATGCAGTACAAAATTAACCATGCTGAGCTGTCTTACTCCCTTCCCACACATTTGCAAAATGCTAAGACAATCCAAGGGGAAAGCCCTGTTTCTGAGAACTGCCCAGAAACACAGGATCTTCCCATCAGCCATCCCCAGCAGCTGTCTGTCTTGTCCATAGCTGGGCTACTCTTGGGAGGCAGAGGTGGATGAAAGCTCTTTCTCTTCATCTTTCAAGATTTTCACATTGGCTTAGGTTTCTTTCTAAAAGATTTTTGATTGATGCTATGGCTATTGGTCAAGCAGATCACTGTTCTTCTCTGCTGTGATTCCAACATTTCAAAGAGATGCAAAATCAAACCAGGAAAAACTAGAAATCTGGAAGGGGGGAAATTGAAGCTTGATATTTACCCTCTCAGTATTAACAGTGTCCCACAAGCACATTAGTACTTGCTTTAAAGCTCACTTTTCTTTTTCATCCCTTGAAAAGTTTTGTCTCTATCTGTAACTCTTGCAGGGAGTACTGTAGTTTGTTAACTGATTATGTGTACTTATCTGAGAGACTCAATGACTCAGAATGTACATTTCATGTAAGTGAGGACTGGGTGGAGCATGGTTAATGAGGAAACAACGTAGGTTTATCCCTTTTCCTGTAAATTGAATAAACTTGGCATTTTTTGAAAGAGGAAAATCAACCGTCTACCCTTTCAAGTGCAGATTGTCTGTTTCTAACAGTAAGCATCTTGTAAGAGTAAGTTTTTCACTCAGTGGCAGTACTAATAAGTAAATTAAAGACTGGTATTAATATCTAATTCTTAGCCAGCTTTCAGACAGCTAAAACTCTTTAGCCCTCCCCCTTTTCAGAGAATGCCTTTTGAGCAGAGGCTTTGTCTTTCCCACTGTATATGGAAAAAATGACTGTGCAGTTCTATGGAGAATGCCTAGCTGAGATGTGTTTATGTTGGATCCAACCCCATCTCTGTTGCTGAATGGCAGTTTGTTTTCCACTTGAACTGGGGAAGGGATAACAGTCTGGAAACTTTTTCAACACAGGAAATTTTTAAAAAATTTAATACAGTTACTTAGTCAAGGTAATAGATAATATTGTTGTTCTGCATAAAGCCATCTGGCTTTCAGTGATTTCTTGGTTTTGGGAGTCCCCATCAGTCTGCCACTGCTGCAGTGGAGGCACGCACAAGCCCACCCAAGGAATCAGAATACAGAGTGACAGTGGGCTGGGGAAAGAGTTCCTTGTCATTTTTTCCTGCATGCCATGCTCTGCTTTGCTTAATGGTTTGGAGATTACCCACGTGCAATTAGCCATATTCTCTCCCACTGCCAGCTCTACCATGCCATAGGGAGAAATAGAGGCAACATTTTTTCTGTGTCCTCCTGCTAGCTGGATTTTATCAAGAATTGTAGCAACTAGTTTCAGTCTTGTTAGTTTTAGTTTTAGCCATCTCTGATCTTTGCACCTAAAACTTTGAGAAGGTTTTCACCAGTTTCATAACCTGTCCTTTATTACCATCCAAAATAAACTTCTCTTTTGCAGGCCGATGACTTGACAACTGATCAGGTAATAAATAAATAATCCAAATTCTCATGGATAAGTCAGCAAGTGAAGTTTTCAAGTTAAAAAGTTATGAAGTTAGCATCTTGTCCTGTGCCCCTTAAGGCAACCACAACTTTTCCAGTAAATTCTGAGGACAGCTCAACCCCTCTGTATATACAAACGACGGAGAACTTCTAGTGTTTAGTCGCTGCCTAACACAGCAGCAGTTGGAAAACCAGACTAAATTCAATCATCAGATACACTCTTTAGCAGCTGCAGACTGGCCAGACATGGTGTGCCTGGCTCCAGACCAGTCCTTTGCTCTCAGGTGGGACCATCACTGGGAATGCAGGCAAAAAGGAACAATGTTGAGATCTAAGGCACAGGGGATCACAGAAAGGACGCTGGTAACAGAAAATAACACTTCATTTGTTTCATCACTTATTAAGCAGTTAATTTACTGAAAAAGATTATATGTTCACAACCAGTGTCATTGCTTTATTTTTTGTTGTTTTGGTGTTTGAAGATTCAAATTACTCAGATTCACAAAAATACACTGCTGCAGATTTAAAGAGCATTTCATATCACTTATCCAGAATACTCCATTAATTTGCTCAGATCTATGACAAATGTAGTCATTGAAGTTTTTTATCAAACCTATCTAATTTTAGAATTTCATTTAAAAAATAAGAATATGCAAAAATATTGGAGGGCTCTACTGAATGACAATTTAAGCAGAAAAGAATTTGCTTTTACATTTGTAATTTAAATTACAAAACAGAAACCTTGTTAGTGTGCAATAATTTATTAGTTTGCAGTCTCATTAAACGCAATTAGAACTGAGATACCTGTCAAAATAAGTAGATAAAAAAAAAGATTACTAGTATTGTGCCCAAATCTCTTCACCAACTTGTGGTTAATTTCTAATTTACAACATCAGTGGAACACTGGAAATAATAAATATTTCACAGTTAACAATGTCAGAAGTTTAAAAGAACAATATAGGGATTTAATGGCCTACACCAGGGTGCTTATTATAAAACTACCATGAACATTGGTTTGGAGACTAAACTAAAAAATGTGTTTCTCTCAGAAATGTTTACAGCTTTAAAAATAAATTTGGAATTGCAAATGGCTAATTTGCATGAGGTTTCTGCCTTTGAAATGGTAAATAGTATAGAGTGGCTTTTTGCATGCAGACAGTTCCCTAACAGCTGTAGTGTCCTATTAAATGGGGTAATTAACTGTCTAGCTGTGATGTCACACACTGAATTCATTTCTTCAGTAATAATAGTTAGAATGTGACCTTTCTTGTTCAGAAGAATTTGATACTGTAGACCAGAGGTAATGAAGGCTTATAGAAATTATAAATAGAGCTTGGAGGCCTAGGGGAAGCTGGTGAACAAGCTTGTTTGTTTTTAATTCTCTAGTTTGCAAGGCTTCAAAGCTCAGATAAATTTAGCAAAAAATCAACACAGAATAAATAAAATTGCAGAGCAGATGTCCACTTTTGCTTGCAGGTTTTGGGGTACCTCATGGTGGAGAGCAGAACTTGTGTCTGTCTATCTCTGTGATTACTTTGATGGTAGAACTTGTCTGGCCAACAGGTCAGTTATTAACTTCTGAAGGCCTCATTCTCCAGAGGAAGACAAAGATCCTTCTGAAATGTCACTCCATAGGGATTTATATGTTCGAGTACAAAGACAATCTTGATGTTATTACTCACGGTCTGGGAATTTAAAGTTCATTTATTTCTTCAAATGATAACTCAGAGTGAAGCATGACAGCTCTGTGAAAGGGCATCACCAGGGCATTTTATTTTTGAAATTAGTTATAGCTTACCTCAGTGGCTGGAAAATCTCACAGAAATCTCCTCCTTAGCCAAGACCTGGTCTAGGAAGATGAGTGGAATAAATTAAGATAAAATAATAGGACAGATAAAGAGGAAGTTACCAGCAAAATTAATGTTCTTTGTACCTTGAGTAAGAGCTCCTGCTCTTAATTTGTTTGTTTGATAAGAGTAAAACACTTTCATCATTGTATCTAACGGAAACAAATGCCACAGATGATATTTTCAAAAAACAACTGTATCAAATAGATTTTTACATATTCATGTTTCCTTCTTTGTATGAAAAAACCATATTTTCCTTAAATATCTGAAAAGCTCCCTTACAAAGTTAGTTTGAAGTTTTCATGGGAAATTTTATCACTGAACTGTAATTCTTTCTCTCTATACTCTTTGACTAATCCTTTTCATATATCTGGTATGCTCTGGCAGTAAATCATTGCAGATCACTCATAAAAGTCACCCTCAAATGTGAGTGAGGTCTAACCCTAAGAAAGAATTGTGGGAAAAATGGGGAAGGCAGCACAATGCCAAGCAGTGCTGTTTACATTTCAAAATGTCTTCAAACTACGGCTGTTTAGCTGAAGGCCAAAAACATTCTTTCAGCATTGCATTAAGAAAAGTCTTGAGTCCAGAAACAGCTTTATATTCACAGTCAGGCATCTGGAACAAACAAAACACAACAACCAGAAATGTCTGGTCACATTCAGTATTCCTGGTGTTCTGACCAGCTCTCTTAAAAGACATGAAGCTGTTGGGGAGTGCCACTGCTGGGTACATTGGGTACATCTAGGACACTGGAATTACGCTGTGTGCTCTGCCATGGATTACACTGGGTACATCTGGATACAGTCCCAGATAATTTGCTCTAGGCAGCCCTGCTTGGACCAGCCAACCTCCAGAGGCCCCGTCCAGCCTCAGCTATTCTGTGATTCTGCATGGCTGTGCTCATTATTCCATTTTACTGGTTGAGAAACTGAATGAAAGAGTAATGATCATTGTCACACAAGACATGAGCAGAAGAATGTATTTTATTGAGTTCCAGTGTTCTTATTAACATAATTAGAGAGAGAGAGCAGCTCGTGCACAGAAATAAGGTGATGAGTTTCTTTGATGTTCAGTGAGAAGGAATAGTTTTTGTTATGTTAATTTCAAACAGTATAATGAAACTATTGCTGTGGAGGTGTTTGTAGATTAGAGGTGAAGCATATGTAATAAAGTGGGTGAGTGGCTGGGACCACGTGCAGGGATACACAGGGATAGCAAAGATAGGAGAAGAGGAGTAGGAGGACAAATGGAAAGCAGAACAGGGAGGACACAAGCTTGAATAGAGAACAAGGCAACAACAGAATGGCTGTGGGAGCCAAAGGGGGCAGGTGGAGATCCAAACCCTCCAGTGTAATGTTCAGTTGCTCCATTAATAGATACAGCCCAGGAGAAGCACCGAGGCCTCCCCCAAGAAGGGCCAATGAACAATCATCTCATCTGGTTGGCATTTACTGTAAGACTGTTTAAACGACATTCAAGCCTCGTTGCCAACAAGAGAGACATATAATATAGACAAGACTAAAAGGTAACCTATAAATAAAAGCTAGGGTGAGCTATAAATACAAACTGAGAAGCCATGGATTTGATCAATGCCTCACGACATACAAATGGTCTTACTGGAACACACTCTCTGCAGCAGATCCCTCATTGCTACAAGTACTCACTGTGCTTTTGAAGCAATTGTGACTGCAAAAATCTCTATCCGTAGGAGTATTCTTTCTCCTTTGGCAAATTCAAGTCCATACAAAGTTTGGGAAAACAAGATTTAGAAGAAATTATGAAACAGATTATTCACAACTTCATAGTTACTTTTGTAAAAATGTGGCAGCAGTATGAATGACAGTCAGGACAATATCAGAGCTATCATCAAGTACTTGTATATAAAGAAGCCAAGGACACCTTCTAGAAATACTTTCTCACTTGTGTCTCAAAAAACCAGAACAAAACAAAGCAGAGAAAATTTAATTAGACAAATTCTACCCTGAGTCATACACTTCAGGATCCCTCAGATCATAGTCATGGAATGTTAAGAGTTTGAAGGGACCTTAAAGACCACGTAATCCCAACCCCTTGCCATGGCTGGCATTGTTGGAGGAGCAATAACAATCAAAGTGTTTCAATACAGCCATCTGTTATCTCAAGCATTTCAGCTGTTGAGTGGCAAGGACCATCATCTCAAGCCTCTTTCTTACAAGGTATTATGTGAAAAAAATGTAGAGATTTGCTTTGCAGTTTTCAATTGCACTTTGCTGATGATCTTGTGAACAGTCTGGTGTTCATGTGTCAAACAGATGAGAACAAAAACTGTGAAGAAGAGGAGCAATGCCAAATATATTCAAAATAAAAAATAATATTATGAGCACTGTTTTCATGCAGTTGTCTCTCTCAGGCCTACTCTTTTGGAAAACAGGAATCAGGAACCGTGCAGACACATCTGGAAGCATCTAGTGCTGGGTTCAGTGATTTGATGTCTCCTAGTTAAGAAATGTAGTGAGTCAGCCTTTCATGGTTAGCTAGGTCAAATTAGAAAGATGAATTACCTGCTGATGCACATTGCTCAGATATCGTACATGTACCTGTAAAATACGTACTGTCTCCTGAGCACACATAAAACCAGCATAGTTCTAACTTTAAATGCATCCCAAAATTTTCTTAGGGTTTCTCAGCTATAGTCAATCTTTTGTCCCAAAGCATTTTCAGCAAGAACTGGTGAGCTGGCACCACTGAGATCCTCATCCAAAAATGTGGAAAAGTCTAGGTGTGAAGACCACCAAAGTGCATCAATTAATAAACACCTTATCAGTCTGGTAAACTCAATCCCTGATGGGCTCAGATCAGCTGCCTACACATTCAGAAATGGGAGAAATGAGAGCAGGTTTTCCTGTCTGCTGACCCTATGCAGCAAGTGCAGTTCATTTGTTTTCTAATGAACGTGCAAGTCCATCCAGTCCTCTGGGAACAGGGCAAAAACCAGCATGTCTCAGCCAGCAGCAGGGCCCTGCAGAACAAATATAGGTATATCCTTTTCCCTCACTTAACCCTTGTCCATCCCCTTGTACCTACACACTTCTGAAACCCCATGCAGTGAAAAGATACTCCTAAAAACTACACATACTGAATTCTCAACCCTAAATTTAACCTCCAGCAGTTAAGCACCTTTTCTGTGATCAATCAGCGAAGACCCCAGGAGACCCCAGGGTTCCTGAGTGTGCTGCACACCAGTACAGGGGCTGACACTGAGCTGGAGTTTCACACAGTGCTTTCTGTCTGTCTGCTTGATTTTATATTTTGGCAACAAATGGAGAGAGGTTTCTTCTGCAGGTCACCAAAGGCAGGAGGGTCAGGAGAGTAAGATGCAGTGCTATCACAGCTCTTTTTGTTTGCATAAAGTTTCTCAGCAGGCTGAAGAAGAACTAAATCTTTGTGTCTATGCTTATGAATAACATGTCTTTGACCTGAGGAATTTGAAATGTCTATTAGTTTGCTCCCAGGGAGCAAGAAGTGGTCAAATGACCATCGGTCTACAACTGGAAGTCTGGATTTTAAAAAGCCATGTTTAGATGCGCTGGAAGTCAATTATGTCCCAAGCTGAAAAGCAGATGTGAAAGTCACGTTGCTGACCTCAGTATCTTTTGATTAATGAAATACCAGAAGTATATTTATATATCTGTCTGAGGTAAAGAAGACAGTTTTGTAGTTAATGATTTCTAAGCATGATAAGCCATAGATTTTGTGCCTGCCCAGAGTGGTTTTAAGACAGGATGTCCATGGATTCAAACACTTTGTTTATTTGCATCCCGATTTGGCAAAGCAGTATTTTTCGTGTGCCTTTTGGAAGGACCCAGAAGGTGTCCTTAGAATGGGGCCATTCTTCTTTCTAGGCTAGATCTTCCCTGCACATATGTAGAGAATCAGTGGGTCTGTCAGACACCAAGATTTCCTTTATATCCATCCACTTTCTCTACCTGAACACACTGACTTGTGGAACAGACTCTAAGGAGACTTTGCACTTCTCCAAGGATACAAGGCCCAGCAGTTTGGCCAGACCTGTGGCACAGCTGTTGCAGCCTGGAAACTTCCACAAGGTGCAGCACATCTGACATGTGCAGTAGGTTTCATCTCACAAACTTTGTGTACAGAACTGGCACCCACACACGAGTTACCCTCCCCGTCCCTCTACGCTGTTAGGAGAGAGCAGCAGGCACAGCTGACCCAACTTAGATGCATTTCTGTATACAAGAAATCAAACCACACAGCGGGTGTCCAGCTGGCTTCCGGCCACATGGCATCCCACGGGGAAGTCTCCATGTGGATGACTCCCAGCTTGCTGTGGTTTGGTCTCCCTACAGAGGCACGCAGCTGCCAAGGCCAGCTTGCCCTCACAGCAGCCCGGCCACAGCTGTGTTAGCTCAGCACTGCACCTGGGGCACAGAGCTCCTCGGGGCTTCAGCCTGGGACTGCCTTCAGGGCTCACACAGACATGCTGGGTGAGACCTGCTGAATGCTGAATGTTTGGCAAGATTTCTGTGAGCTCTTGGCTGGGGATTGAAAGTGAAGTCCCTGTTATAGGTGATCAAAACCAAGAATCTCTTTGGGAAAGAGTCCTTCCTGTTCTGAGGAAGCCAGAGAAACTGAAATAACATCAAATGTACAGTAGAGAACTGCTTTCTCAGGCTTGTTTCTCTAATGTTCTTATTTCTAATAAACAATTACATAAATGAAAGTACTGGGAGATATTCAAGCAGGAAAATATCTTTATTTTTAGGAAGGGCAATACGCTATTTATCTCAAGTTGGCCTAAGCAAACAAACTTCAAAAAGGCCTCAGAACTGTAGCTGCCAATTTCAAATACTTCTTAGAAAGACAAATAAACAAAGCAAGCATGCTTGGGTTGGGTTTGGAAATGACCTCAAGGAGCAGAGGGCTGATGTTTCCATGGTAATGCCATGTGCTTCCAGCAGACTGGTCTCTGCTTTAGAGACAAAGACTTTAAAACAGATGGAGGTGGCTTAGAGTATTCACTCATCTCTGTATGGTAAAAGATGTAGAGTTTCAGAGACTTGATATAACTTTGAGTCCCAAACCTCTGTTTACCTAAACTGTTCCTTCAGATGAATAAACATTACACATTGATGTGAAGCTGTCAAGAAGGGACATTGCTCCACTCAACTTGTCCAATTGTTTTCATCAATGTCCTGAAAACTTGGACTTAAATTATCCATGTGTCCTATTTTTACAGGTATCTATGGATGATATGATGCCAGTTATGTCAGAGGAGCAACACTTTTCTGTTTTATTTTCCCTGTGTTCTGAAGCAAAGCTTCCTAATGTTCAAGTAGAGTTTATTTTCTTTTCTTCTTCTTTCTTTTCTTTCATTCCATAGGAGGCAATGGGGACTTCTAAGGGTCCTACAGTTCCAAAACTGTTAATCAATCTATGTCAAGTGATAAATATTATTATGCAAATAATTCAAAATATGTGTCACAGTTCTCCATAAATGTTTTGATTGAGAGACAGCCTCTCAGGCTAGATTTCACACTCCTCAAACTATGACTTCCTCAGGTTTATGTCCTTTGACAATATTTTTACCACCTTTACAGAAGAGATCACACTGCAGAAAAACGAAAACTGGAATGCACAAATGTATTTTCTAGATTAAACTATGTGGCAAACTAAATTTCATCAAGATAAAGCAGGTAAACAAACTGTGGTATGTCAGCTTAACCAGAGATAGCTATGTATATACTTGGCCAAAACCAGATGACAGGTAATGAGAATTAATTATATTCTCTTCCACTGAAGGCTAAAAGAACATGATCGGGAACAGTTTCTAAGACTTGAATACCATATCATAAATGATGCTAGAGTCATTTATCTAACCTCTTGGCACAAGAAGAAGTAATGTATGGAGGCTGCCAGAAACTAAGGAAATGTGCATTTTTTCCTCTTGCCGTCAATTATTACCCTTCTACACAAAACACAGTGTTTGCAATGCAGGATAGAACTTCCTTGTATTTTTGCAGGTAGATCTGGGGTATTATGTTAATTAAGTTAAATTTCATTTTGTCACAAGCCCATGAGTTCATCAGGCTCAGCTGTGCCCAGATTGCATTCACTTTTACTGTCCTGAACTGACCTTTCTCCCTAGCAGTGAGACTCTACTAAGAAATACCATAATTTTTGACCTCTCCCTCATGCCTGAACATCCATGTAGCTCCCTGAGGATCCTGCCTGGAAGGAAGCACACCTTTGGTCTCTCTCTAGCAGCAAAGACCATAACACTGCTGGGAGCTACAAACAAGGCTCTGCTGGCACTAAACTTAGCAGTGACTTGGCAGCTGATGTGCCATGACAACGACTTTGAGTGCTCTTCCTTAGATTCTGTTCCCCACGTGCACCAGCTGTTTCCTCTTTTACAGTGGTCTTGGAGGACAGCACCATCTTTTACTTCTGGGTTTGTTTTGGACCAGATGTGATGGGATTCCTGGTCCAAGACTGAAAACAGTATCATGGATGTAACACAAGCTGAAATGTCCTAATGCAGACCATTTAACCCTGAATACACATGCTTTTCTGTACCTCAGCACTCAGGAGGAAACTCTGGAAATAACAAGCACTGGTGCAGATCCAAGGGAGACATTTGTCATGGAAGAGAGCTTTTTTGTGTTTATATACTCACAAGTCACAAGTTCCAGCACTAACTAAAGACACATGCCATGTTTTCTTACCATTGGATGAGAGAGTCAATGGCTACATCTGAAGTACTGAATAAAGCAGTGCTGGGACCTCCTAGCCAAACAGGATAACACAGCCGTGTTTGCCCAGAGAAGGATAGTCCTATAAAAACTGCCTTTTGGGAGCACATTCTAGCAGATGCCATGCCCTGAGCTGGGCCTGGTCACTGGGAGGAAAACCACAGTGTGTCAAGGAGCAAGATCAAGGCCTGAAACCACACCTTGCCTTTCTTCAGCTGGCCAACACAGATGTGACCACAGAGAGTGCTCTGTATGTGTTAGCAGCACAGCACTCTTCTTTTGGGGAAAGCAAACCAGAAGAGGCAGGTTCACAGCAAACACCCAGCACAGCTGCAACCCTCCTGTGACCTGGCAGCAGGGAAGGAATGGGGGACCTGGTTCTGCCCTCAGTTTGCAGGTGCAGATCAGGAACAGCCACAATGAATTTGATGGAACTGCTTGAATATAATATGGGAGTAAATTCATACTCTGTGTATGCGAATTGTCTTCCATCTTCAGTCCCATCTTGCACACAGACCAGCAGAAAGGTCTGAAGAAGCAGAGAATTAATGCAGGCTCCCCAGCACTTTCAGCATGCAGCTGGTTTTTGTTTTTAAGTAATGTAATCATTAAATCCAGATGCAGGGTGGGAGGGGGGAATAAAAGCCCCACGGGTGCAGAGATTTTCAGGAGATCAGCAAGGCCAAGATTTGATTGGACTTTTCAACTTGAACTGTAACAAACTTTTTCCCTCAGGGAAAAAAATATCTAATAATTTTGGAGATATAATTGCTAATGCAGACCTAACATTTTGGCCTTCTAATTGTCTTCAGCGTCCAGAAACAGACAGTGGACGGAAATGTTCCTCACTCAATTGCCTACATAATGATTTTGCAGGGAGGGTATTTCTATTTTGTTCCAGTCCTGTTTCTGCTTTGTGTGCAATAATTTTGTACTTCCAGAACATTCAGCAATGAATTGAATCCCTCAATTAGCTCAACACTCTGACACTTCTTTTTATAAATACGATGTTGGCTCAAGCTCTGGAACAACCAACCAACCACTCCATTATCACTAGCAGGGCAAGGAGCAACAAAAATATATCAGAGTAATTGAGAATGCCTAAGAAAACTTCAGAGCCCAAAGGAAATCTGGATCCCATTTTCCCTTCATTCCCTTGTCCCACATAACATTGATTGTCAATATCTCATTTCTGGTTTACATTGATGCAACCCATTGTTTAAAGCACTGTTTTAAAATAGTGAGCATCAGCACCTTCCAAGTTTTTTGTGATTAATTGAATAACATGGTGGGGGGGAAAGCTATGAAAAAAATACCCAGATAACTTCCCCACATCTCATTTTGAAGAGGGGCTCTGACAATTAAAATAGAGGGACACAGACTTGGGGCAGATGTCTTGAGGAACTGAGAAGTGTGACTGGTAATAATAGGAGGTAAACTGGTTCCCAGTGGACCTTAGCAAAGTCTGTGCAGCCCTTGCCCTTAACACTAAAACCAACAATGCAGCACTGACCTGCACTAACTTGTTACTGCTGGGTGTGTGGGCTAGATGGAAGCTCTCTCATGGCTGCAGTGCAGGCCTACCATCAGTTGAAGTATAAATGAGATTATCGTTGTGGCTGACTAAAGGATTTCCATAGACACCTTTCCAAGCATTCCTACATTTCCATTTCACTATCATAAGTAAAAAAATTATTCTGCTTAGACCTGCAAAACCAATAAAGCTTTTGGACAGACACTAGAGGAACACAGCTAGGACCACCCACCAGCTCTGCTCATCAGAGACTATAACAAGCTTTAGATCTGTATGGGTGGAAAGAAATATTGCAAAGGCAGACATTGGGACAAGAATCTGTTTTCAATTTAGAAACTAACTGTCTCCCTTCCACAGTGTGTGGTGTAATCATTGTGCTGCAATCCTTAGTCTGGCAGGAGCCAGTCCTACCACTGCGTAAAGAAACAACAGAAAGAAACAAGTAGTAGAAATAGGCAGTATTTCTGCTGTCCCAAAGAGTCTGTGGTCTGAAGACTTTGCCTCCTAGGAGCTATTATCAAAGAGAGTGTTTCCAAAACAAACCAGATAAAATTCTGTGCACAAGAATGGTAAAGGCAACTGAGTTTTCCATTTATGTTCATCTTCAGTTCTCAGAGCTCTCTGGGATAAGATTGGACTAATGATTCATTTCTAAACCTCATTTTTAAAGCCTGTTGTTAGTCATCCCCTAAGATGTTGTTTTCTAAGCGAGCAGCTTCTCTGGCTGGATAGAGACCTACCCACACTTGGGAATGGAAGCTAACATGCAGACGAGACTCGGGATTGCTGGCTCTTGCTACCCAGTGCTCCACAGCTGCGCCTACAGCCTGATGCAGACATGCCAGTGCAGGTCCCAGGAGTGACACGGCCACAGCGTAGCACCAGGGCTGGCCAGCCCCAGCCACCAGCAGGGACATTTGGCACTACTGCTCGCAGGCCAGTTTCTGCAGGTAGGGGAGGTATCACCGTGTGGGTCTGCATTTGGTATTGCACACCCACTGTTCTGCCACAGCTTACGCTGGGCGGGAGAAGCTATGCGTGCTAAGCTGTTTTTCTGCACAGTGCAGAAAAATATCTCATCCTTGACTTCAGGGCAACCCAGGAAAATAAGGAATAGGATGATACAAAGGAAAGCTAATCCTGATCTGATGAGCGCAATACAATATGAGGCCTCTTATCTCATACAAATGCAAGAAGACACATGTCCTTCTAAGCTACTCGAACTTTTCCCACTTTTTTCAAGGCTAGGTGACCTCAAGAGCCACAGAACACAAAAAGTTCTGTACAGAGAGCCAAACAAAATATTCCAGGAAAGTCTGGTATACCTTAAACTCTGACAGCCATCTCAGGGATGCTGTTTGTAAGTGATAGCAGAAACATCATTTTTGCAAATCACTGGTGTGGCAAATAATTTTTGGAGCACTAAATGACATGCCAGTGTCTTCATATCAGCTCTGCAACAATATTGCAAGACTTAGACAAGAGTGAGATATTTAGGGTCCAAAAATTCATGATTCTAGCATAAAACATGTGACACAGGGGGACTGGACAGGGTGAGCAGGTACCTGAGCTAACAGAGGGTACCTGAGCTAACAGAGTTTGCTCCTGAGGTCAATCTGTGTACATCTCACCAGCTTTGCATAATGAGGGAAAGGTTCCTCATTGAAGAGCAAGAATTTATACACAACACAACAAAATCTATCATCTTTAATTTTCTTTTTATTTTTCAGTCTTTGAAGGGTACCTTAATAACTTTGTGTTTCTGATTCCTTGTATTACTGCTTCAATTATTATTCAAAAGAAGGTGATCCAGATATTTACAATTTCTCTTTCATTTTGATAAGCTCTGGTAAGTTCTCAAAATTACTAAATCATATGCAACAGGCAAAGCCACACATTTATTCAAAAGGGCATTGATCTTTGTAGGTATGTTTCTGTTTCCTATAGGTTTTTCATTCAAATCTCATCAAAGCTTTGATGTAAAGTAAATTTTCTAAAGCTTTTCTCTTTTTTCCTAAAGCTTTTCTTTTCTTCTCTTCTCTTTTCTTTTCTTTTCTTTTCTTTTCTTTTCTTTTCTTTTCTTTTCTTTTCTTTTCTTCTCTTTTCTTTTCTTTTTTTCCTTTTTTTTCAGTAAAAGCTGTTCCTTTCCTATAAATATACCTTCTTTACCAAATAAGGATTATGGTTTCTGGTTAACTCATCCTCTAGTACAACATGCAGCAAGAATCTGCCAGCTCCACACCCATAGCTTGTCAGGGACAGGACGCAGGCAGGAATGCTGACAGCTTTAACACTCTAAAGCAAAAACCAAGCATCAGGACAGAGAGTGAAAGAACAGACTCAAGTTCAGCAGTGTGTGTGTGGTCTGCTATGGTGGGGTTGTACAGCGTGCTCTGGGGAGACCTGATGGCTGGAGTGTTGCTTTCCACTCCTCTCACCAAACCTAACTCTCCAGCTATATATGCGCAAGAAATACTTTTTTTCTCATTGCAGGGATGCCAAGAAGGATTTTATCGTACCAGCTCAGGAAAATGCTCTCCTTGCAACTGTAATGGTAATGCAAACAGATGCCTTGATGGATCTGGAATCTGTGTGGTAAGGAATTCCTCTGGCCTCTGATTGTCTGACTTTTAATACCTACGCTCAGTTTCAATATAATGCAAAAGCAGTGTCTGTACCACAGGAGCATTTTGCTGAAGAAGGATCATAAGTAGGGCCAAGATAATACAGCAATGAATTATCCAGACCAAAACTCATTCTCACTTAAATTGTCTCTGTAAATTCAAAACATTTCCCTCCTGCAGTATTTGTGAGAGTTAGCATGTGGAAAATTTTTAGTTTATCAGAAATATTGAAAGAGTTTTGTATACCTCTGGAGAAAAAAACTGTATAAATTCAAACACATTTCTTTCTCCCCTTTATGAATACAGTGCTGTGTATAATATAAACAATTTACAATGGTGAGTGACCCCTGTGAGTGTATATGCATGTGTTACCCATAGCAATTCAGCTGCATGGCAGTCTCCTGCTGCGAAGGAACAACATGAGAAGGTTGAAAAAATACACCAGGGGACGAGTGTGTTGAATTCCAAGGTACTGTTACAATTTCCCATATGTTCAATCCAACTCAGAATCACCTCATATAGAAAGCTGTATGTTAGTAATAGTAGTCAAACATTTGTAGCTCCAGAGCAAAAATCAGCCCAGTAAAACTAATCCAAACTACTAGTGGGCAATTAGGGCACTAATACACTAAAAAAATGATGGAAGTTAATACTGTATTTAAACCACATAGCAAGAGCTAGGCACTAGGATACTCTCTGCAGGCTTGTAAAGAGTATAGCTTGTAAGAGCTCAGAACCCCTTGCTCTGCCATGTGTTACTTTTGACAAGTCATAAACCTTTGCCCTCAGTTTATCTCTTCATAAAATGGACTCATAATATTCACATACTTTGCTTTGTTGCAACCACTATCAAGTTTTCAGTTATACAAATACATTAAGTCAAGTTCCATGGCATATTTTCTATCATTTTTATTTTTGTGGGAAGAAGACAGTGCAGCTGTTCAGCACAGGAAAGATTACTATGGTTTGGCCACTGTAATATGCTTAGAATTGGCTGGTTTCTGCAGAGCACATATTGGCTTAGTTTTTAATATTAAATTTTCAAAAGTGGTTTTAGACTGCCAGGCATTCCCAGCTATTCTCTTTCACATGCACAAGGCTTTTGGATAATGGGATGGATAAGGTCTTTCATCAGAAGTTTCCCCTTGGCATCACTGTCACTAGACACTATGTGGACAATGATCCCATTATCCAAAAGCCTTGTGCATGTGAAAGAGAATAGCTGGGAATGCCTGGCAGTCTAAAACCACTTTTGAAAATTTAATATTAAAAACTAAGCCAATATGTCACACGTCTGCTTCTGACGACTCTGGTCACCAGAGAGCTTCTGGAGTAGAATATGTAAATTAGGAAGTGATTATATCCTCCCTCAGGTTACAAACACAACAGAAGACCTGTTTACTGTCTTCTACAAAAGTATGGCTGAAGTCAAGGGTTCAAGACAAACAAACAAACAAACAAAACCAGAAAATCTACACTATCAGGAAGAAATTATATGAAAGTAAATGTGCATTCCTGACTGCTATTTCTTCTCTTGGAACCAGCTAGGTAGTAAGGAATAAAACTGAAAGCTAAACTCTAGTTTACTGTTTGAGTTCAAATTGCCCTTTGATAGCTTATCTGAAGGATTTTAAAAGCCATTAAGCTCAGGTCATTTACTTCTGAATAAAAAGGAACAGTGAAAAGGCTTAAGTGAAATAAAAGTGAAAGGTAGAGGAAAAGTGCAGAATGAACAGGAGGTTTAAAGGTTTGATAGCATAAACCAGAACCAGAGATACCCATGGGGATTGCAGTAACAGGACCTTCCTGAAGATTTGGAAATTTCTAGAGAAGTTTGGAAGACTAATGAAATTGGTAAACAGCAAATTGTGACTGAGAAAGCCTGGGAGAAGAAAAGCTTAGAGAGAGAAAGATGTAACTTGAATTACAACAGGAAGAAGCATGTTAGATGAATTAATTAAGATGATTAATTAATTAATTCAATTTAGGGAAAGGTGACTTGATGGTTGGTAATGTGACTCGTATTAGAATCAGTGGACAAAGCACTAAGAGGTGGAGAAGGAAATGTATGAATCTGGCCAAAGCCTGCTGGGGCAGAAACGAGTCAATACCTCTATATCAGAGAGTTCCTGTGAACAGATAGGACCATGTGATATGGAGAGCTCACCATTCTCCTTACTGCCAAATTTTTAGGCCACATACTCCATTAAGTCTTGCAGTGGAAACCACCACATCTGATAGTTAGGCAAGATTTTCTGCATTCAGATAGTTTTTTATGAGCTGTTAAAAATTAAATCTGTATTAATCCCACATTATTATTGTTGTCATCCTCTATTTCCATGATTATGAACTTGCCATCTCCTTGCTTCCAAGATGCAGCAGCGTTCTAAAATTTTATCACTTACGGACTTTCCACCATAACCACATCTTACCTTAACCTTGAGCCATAGACACAAAACATCTTTAGCAGAAGATCTTTAGAAGAATTGATCTTCCCCAAAGTTAAAGTTTTCTATATCTGCATCTTTATCAACATAATGGAATGATTTAAACATTTAAAAAGGCACTACTTTTTAAAGTTACCTCTGCTAACAATGCTGGAAGCTATAATAACATGAAAGTAATAATAACACTATGTTTGGTTGGTAGATATTTTTTTATAGTCTAAGTAATAACTGAGCTGTAAGACCTGAATAAATAGACAAGACAGTATGAAAAGGAAAAAGTACCCTGCTTCAAAAGGGATGAAAAGAAAGAGTTGGGACCCATATGATGCTCTGAGGCCATCATATTATGCAAATCCCTCAAATCAATTTGGCAAATGTAGTTCCCACAGCATACAAATTAATGGAACTTTCTCTGGCCTGTGCCCTGAATTCAAAATCAAATAAAATTAAACCCTTTTTAATGATGCCTTAAGGTAGAGTGCTCATATCTTTAATTTCTGCTGACACATATATCTTGAGGTTCTGTTTCAAAACTTCTCTCAGCTTGTTCATAGACTGCAAATCAAATCCACAAGTCATTAAAAGCTTATTGAACGACTTAGGTAACCAGACAGAAGAATTTATTACAGACAGAGCCTTCCTTGCATAGATGTCCACATAAAACCAGTACAGAAACCAGTCACGTGATCCTGTGACTGAAACTGAAGAGACACGCGGTCCATTTTGTTAGGATAGAAAATCACCCGAGTCTTAGAAGAAGAATAGCCAGCACAGCATAAACTCATTATACTAACGTTATATTAAAAGAGAGATGTTAAATAACGCTTCGTTTCAAAGACACTATCTGGTAATGCATGTAAGGCCAGTAGGGGAAGAAACACTAACTCATTGTGATGATCTTGGACTTTGGATTTTTAACATAATTTTCTCAATCCTGGCTAAGAAAAGAAAATTAAGTCTCTTTTCAGGCTCTAGCTTTTGATCTTGGAAATATGCATCTATGTGATGTTAACTGGGGGAAACTACAAGAGTTTCAAGTGGCCATCTGCAGATCCACAGATGTGCATTTTCCCTGCATAAAGCCCATCATGTTTTGCTGATAGGAAGATAGGAAGGGATTGTTTTACCTCCTTCACCATTCCCCAGACTGCACCCCACCAGCAACCTACAGCTGACCTATTTCTTTAGACCACCTCCACTGAGGGTTCAACATTTCAAAATTCAGACATGGGAGTGGTCTTCAAATGACTGATCATCAGAGGGGCTGTGATGGTCTGAAAAGAGTGGCATATGGAGTTGAAACAGCTTTTCTAAAGCAATGAACTGTTACACTTGCATAGGACTGTGCAAGTAGTACAATTCACAGGGCTTTACCATACTTAAAAATTTGATTGCGAAGTCTAGGGAAGCAAGTTGCTTGGAGTCATTGCAATATATTATGGCAAAATTTTTGTTAGACTTAATTATCAGTGTCTTGCATGACGTGTCTGCTGTTAATGGAGGTTGGATCTTCCTTGATGCATGAAAACACAGAACAGGTAAAGTAAGTCTGGAGAAAGCATTATAGCAGAAGGTGAAGGTAAATTCCTTGTTGTCTCCCTAAAAATCTCTAAGTGGTTTGTTATCATCTCAGTTCCATATATTTGATTGATCTTTATATAAGGCATCCAAATAATCATAAGGAAATAAATAAATAAATAAATAAATGTGACCATTTTGGAACAAGAAAGACCAAATGATCCTAACAGTGGAGAGGAGAAATCCACCGGTATCCTTTCCAGCCTTTTATGGAATTTTTTACAATGGAGCATATTGTCGTGTAAGTGATTTGTGTTTAAGCATTTGAGTTTACAGCTGAGTGGAAAGGTTGGAACAGATTTGGCAGTTCTGCCCAAGAGGATAATATGTTCCACATGGTTGCCAAGGCTGGTCTGGAGAACTGCCAGTGAATCTACAACCATCCATCAAGCATGAGCAAAAAGCAGTAGGGAGCTAGCAAAACTCCCCAGCTCGTTAGGTACTTCTGCCTTCATAAAGAGAATTGCTGCTTATAGCTCACTGCTTCTTTCTGTAAAGATGGGCTGCAGGTATCTATACAGCATTGGTGACATATGTTTGAAAATCTAACCAGAACACAGTATTAGAATGCAGTGATTGTCATAAACACTAGTGTCAGTCAACACATTTTCTCAGGTGTAGCTATTTCCCTCTCTCTTAGCTATGTTTAAACTTAGTGTTTAAACTTGTCCTACCCAGTTTACTGTTGAAAACATACAACAGTGATCCTCAATGTGTGAGCATTTTGTTTCCACTCCTGCACAGCCAGTGCAAGAGGCACGAAGGAAATCAAGGAGGGGCTGCTGCTGCTCTCCCACCTGCTCAGCCACATTTGTCACAGTTAGCTACACCAAGTGATGGGTTGAGAAAGTAGTGGGCCAGGTGTGTTTGGCAAGGCATCAGCTCCCACTTCACTAATACAGAACAAGGTCTATAAATCAAAACTTTGACATAGAGGGGGTATTTTGACCCAAACCAAATCAGGAAATTAGTTTTGTAGCTATTCTCTCTTTTATTTTCACTTTGACAGGTGTCTTTACTTTAGTGAAAAAATGCACAATACTTTGTGTTTACTTTAAGTGCCTCATCTCCTTCTTCCATATGAAATTCTGAAAACTAATACTGCATCTCACCCACAATGTCTGGAGAGAGAAAGCTTGAAACCCTAAACCTCATAGATGGAAAAGATAAATCATGCACAACTCTTGGCTTTCAAGTCATTATGATGCACTCTGGTTTTTATTATTATTATTATTATTTTGGGATAGCAACAAATTCTGGTGTGTGGGCATGGGCAATGCTATGCAGTTCTGTAACCTCAGATGTGAGAGCTTGTATGAGGGGAGGTCTAAATCTACCTCCAAATATAGACTGCACGACCATGTAAGCCATCTGCATCTCTTCACCTATATAATTTATTTATCATTGTGCAATCTTCTGCATCAACAGTTGTTAAAAGACTGTCTCTCAGAAGGACAACTAATAAGGGAGAAGAAAGGTAAACAAACCAACAATTCCTAATACATTGCAACAATAACTGTTTTCATCTCCAAAGTAGTAAGATTGTCAAAGTTGGAGGACCCTTCCAGATTTCACAGACAATATTTTAGAACCTGTTATTTTGAGGGATTTTATTTGTGGTTTTGGAGGGGTGGGGGGGTTGTTGTTATATTAACTTATGAGAAGCAGGGCTGAGTATTAACTTTTGATTGCCCCTGGAGTGTCTCCATGCCATCCAGCATTAGGTGTCTAACAGGTGCTCTGCATCACTCTGTGGCAGGTCCTGTCTTTCCTCAACTTTAGAGGGTACACAGAAAACCAATTTGCTACCTATTTCCTATGGAGAAAGTCCAGACTACCTAAACTGCACTTTGTTATCCATCAGATAAAGTAATTTCCCTAAAACTGCATAAATGGCAGATTTAATGAAGCTGGTGCCTTTGAAGACTATCAGAATGAACTCTTTTCTTGCAATTTCAGGTTCCTAAATGAAGTTGGGGCAAATTCATGCCTCAGTTTTTCAGTTATATTAATTTACACATGCATGCTTGTCTTGTGCTGGGAAACTTGTCCTAGTACTGTTGCCTGAAGAGAATCTACAAACTTTTCATTATTTATTATTTCTGCACAAATGTATCTGCTGGGAAGAACTGCATCTCATGAGGTGTTCTGTGTTCTCAGAACAGGAGTTCCGGCTTTACTTCCAGTCAAATGGGTCTAGGAGCTCAGTGCTGACACTCATTTCCAAGCAACGCTGCACACCCCCCACAGCCACTCACAGCACCATTCCATGTTCTTTTCATGTGTGCACTAACAGTTACAGTAAGAGCCAGGTAAAAATGCTCACACTGATTGTTGGTGCTCAGTGAGAGTGCCAGAGAGGAGTAGTAGGACCAGCTAAGACATTTTCTTACACAGGCAAATACAATCCAGCCACTCTGCCATCAGACAAGCTGCTAGTGTACTGATGAGTGATTACATGCTGTAGACTTATCTAAAGCCTTTGGAAGCCAGACTGCCACTGATCATCCACTCAAAATGATCCACAGAGAAGTAAAACACTTTTCTCAAACTACCATGCCAGTGTCACCCAACACTGAGAATCACCCATGAGCTGCAGGGAGGATGCTCTCCCTGCCTTCAGATAGGTCTCTTGGGCTTAATGCACTCAGCAGTTTAGTTGTAGATGCAAAATAATGGAACATAAAACATAAGGACACCTTTTCTATCACTGTAAAAATATGGCTCTAAATACATACATAAGTTCTGTCTTGCTAAATAAGAGAAAGTCATTTTTACATAATCACTAACCAGAGAAAAACTACAAAAGTGCACTCAGATAACGGGGTGTCTGGGGTAAGAGAGCCCTTTTCCATTTCCCTTCAGTTTAGATACAAAAGTGCAGATTTGAGGAGCAACATTTGCTGTCCTGCTCTGTTCATTGCAGTGATATTTGGGCTTTGGGAACCAGCAGCAGATTTGCTGTGTTAATACCCATGCGTTGTTTGGAGAGCTGAGGACAAACGAGGTGAAGTGAATTGAAGTGAAGGTGACAACCAAACACACCCAAAGTCTCTGACAGTGCTTCAGACACAGGGTGGCTCAAGCACTTCAAGTGCTCAGTGCCCACACTCTCCTGTCTCTCTGGTGGTACATTAACATCATTTCTTAACTGGATAATGACAAATGCAAAATATTTTTAAAACTGTATTAGCTTTCCATTAGCCTTCTGGCTCTCACCAACGGGCCCTGTGATTAGTGCGCTTCTTTCCCCCTCCTCCCCTTCCTCCTATTCAAACTTCCTCCTAGTATTCTCTCATTTTAGAGGCTCTTAATTAAAATAGCCTTCTGGTTTTCCATATACTAAATATTTTATTCCCTACAGCAAATATGACTAAGTAAAACTACCTTTAGCTCTAAAACCACTACTGGCTAATCTAGTTAAAGATCCACGGAATAAAAATTGGCTTTTTTTCCTTTTTCTCATCACATTTATTTGCTGTAGAGTTCTCTGGCCAAATGATAGCCCTGCACAAAAAAATAATTTCTGGACAATGGGTTTTCTATGACTGTAAAGTATGCAGCAAGCAAGACAAGCAAAGTCTTCTAGAATCAAAACAGATCTGAGCCTACAAATAATGTCTTAATTGGGGATCCTTTATGGAATTCAAATAAGAAATATTGGTTAAAAAAAAAAATCAGATGTGTTTTCACAAGCAAAACCAAAAACATCAATGCTGCCAGGACAAAATTCTGCCACTAAATGAAAGTCACAGTATGCGGACACAAAATTAATTTAGGAATGTCTGTGCAAGTGAAGCTTGACAATTTATTTTCATTAAATGTCTTCCCTAATCACATTCCTCTCTTCTCATACTCTTTCCTTCAAAGAACACACCATGTTTGGAGAAGAGAGTTTCAAATCTGCAGGGGCTGCTACAGGTGAACAGTTGGTGAGCTGAGCTCACCCACCCCACCTCAGCACTGTTGAAGATATTCCAGCCACAGAGACACCAAGGTGCCACTTGCCTCAGGCTAAGGAGCTTGCTCCCATTTGGAGCACTCCTGAAACCGTACACATAGCTCCTGGGCCAGGTAGCACTAGAGGTCCCATGCCAGGCCCCACTGAATGTCTCTGCAGCCCATGTATAATCTCCAGCAGAGGCAATGGGAGGTCTAGGCTAGGAGAGAACCTAGACTGACCCCATTTCTGAAATCTCTGTTTCACACTCCACCATCAGTCACAACTGCTGTATTGGAGTATGTCACAGGGTACATACCTCCTGAGGCCTTGGAATATCCATTTATAAATCTGTTGCCCATTAATTTGTCTAAGGAATCCTTTTTTGTCCCTGCAAGTACTCTTGCCTCCTGGCAAAATGTAGCAGAAGTCCATGTTCTGCGTAGGCAAGTACCTTTTCAAGTCAGCGCCCCTCAGTTCTTGTATTGGAGAATTTGGGTGAACTATTGTATTGAATTCAGCTTATTTACAAACTTTTGAATTATATGTAAAACCCGCCCTCCTGCCTTTCTGTCCCAGCTGAGCAGCCCTACATTTTCTGTCTCTGTAAGACAATGGTGAATACTGAACACAACTCATATCAGCACAAAGGCTTAGGCGGGGATCTGAACAGTGGCTCCTCCCATGATGAAAAGTTACTGTTATATCCTACCCTAATTTCCTACCCTCTGTCAGCTTTCAGTTTGCAAAAGAAACTTTTTTCAAGTATCCTGTCAACTTAGTTGGTTTTTTGTGAAAGTCTTGATAGATTACATCCTCTGATTCCCCTTCATACCCTTGCTTATTTGCACCATTATGCAGCGGAAGTGAAGCAGGAGTTCCTGAATCAGTTGATGCTTATTCATGTACTCAGAGGTCTTCTTCTTTATTATAGACATGGTCATCTTCCTGGGGATGGAAATCACATCTGTCAGTCTGCAGTTTCCATGATCCATGGTATTACCTCAGAAGAGGAAAGACTCAAGGAAGCTAGCCCAAACCTACAGTAAATATGGACTGATAGAATAGTTCTCCACAAATGTCTGCCATGGATGTATTTCCTTGCTGTCTCCAGCCTGACACAGCTGCCCACATCTGTACTGTGTCCATACAAAGTGCTATAACCAGAGAGTTCTGATTCAGGGACATTACAAAACTCCTTGCACAGTTGCAGGAGCAGAAACTCTTTCTGCATCCTTCCTACTCTTCTAAAGTGGCTTGGTGACACAGCTCCCTGTGCCCTTTTCCAGAAGCAGTCTTGCTGAAGCCTGTGTCTTGGCTCAAGTCTGTTGACAATATTTACCAGCAGATACCTTTTGTTTAGTTTTGGAGTCATTAAAAGGGATTTTTCCCTTTTGGCACATGCAGTTGGCTGTGCAGGGCTGGCAGCTACACCTGAGTAGCTCTGACACCAGCACATTCCAGCCTCATATGTCTGTTTTGTCCTGTACAGCACCTTGTCAACCCTTGCTGCTGGTCATTGTAATAATTTATAGTATTTTTATTTGTAGCTGTGTCAGCTTGTTTGCTCAAATCTGTCAATACCTTGCAAGGTCAAGATGTGGAATCAGCCACTCTTCTGCTTGGCCAGGTCTTCAGCTAAGTGATCTCTTCCTGACTTAGGCAGCACCTCCATTTAACTTTCACCTTTCTGTCTCTTTCCACTGCAGGACTGCCAGAGGAACACAACAGGTCAGCACTGCGAGCAGTGTCCGGTTGGCTTCATTGGTGACGTTGTCAGGGGAGTGCCCACCTTCTGCCAGCCCTGCCCCTGCCCCCTGCCAGCACTTGCTAAGTATGTACAGAGTCTTTTTTTCTCTTTGATTTGGCTTGTATTTGGCCCTTTCCAAAGTGGGGCCAGCATCCCTTCCTCAGTGCAGGAGACAAAGGCTTCTGCCCTTGGCAAACACAGGGGAAATTAAGACTACCAGCTGCTCATGTTGATACCCACAGGAAGCAGCATTTCATTTAGAAGGTGTAAAATATCTTTAAATGCTCTCACCAATTCTTACCAAGAGAGAGGAGTATGAGCAAGTTCAAGTCCACCCTTTTATGTAGAAGAGATTATTAAAGTGTCTGGTTGCTTTTTAAAATCACTTAAAGAACAATTCTCAAGAAAAGTGGCATTAGAGATTTATGTGGCTGAGACAGATGGAAAAAAAAACCAGATGGAAAGTTCATCCCATGTCACCTGAAGTAAAACCAAACATAAAAAAAGCATGACTTTGCAGTCCCCTAGTCTACAGCAGCTGGATCTGGTTAGCAGAGCAACAGTTCAAAGTGCTGGAGCACCCTGTGACAGGTAGGGTGCCCCTTCAGCTGGTGCCCAGCCAGTTTTGGGTAAGAAACTCTGAAGCCTGACAGAAAACCAAGACCAAGTCAAAGAATTCCAGATGTTGTGTGCTTTATACCCTCAGGAAAAAAATAAAGAAAAAGGAAAAAAAAGGAAAAAAAAAGAATATCCAAAACTACAAGCCACAACCAGCCATTAAAAACAACTAGTGGCATGTCAGTAATGCAGCTGAAAGAAATTATCAGCTTCCTCTTTCTCAAATTCCTGCTCTGAGAGAGAGGTATCTATGTGAATCCCACCACAGGGAGATGCTAGTAAATAGTTGCCAACAGGCTGACTCTGTTTTTCAGGGAGCTAGCTATTCCTCTCATGTTGTTTCCCATCCTGCTTTCAGCAGGACTTCACAGCAAAGGGAATTTCATCCTTACTGTATTTGTTTGCTGTTGCTATAGGATTACTCACACAACCTTAGGGTGGGATGAGCTGCATTTTGCTCAGCTTCTCAGGGCTCAAACTGGCAAAGGAGCAAAATCACTCTGGCGAAATTCCCCCAGATCCCTTCTTGGCTTTTGCAGTGAGCTGCAGACACGTGAGAAGGGCCATGGGGTGAGGAAAGCTATTGTTAAAAAACTTCAGCTTTGCCTGGATTACAGAGAAAATCTTCCAGAGACAGTAGAAGAACCTGGCTTTGCTCACATGTAGAAAGGCTTAGGAGTGAGCAAGCTCACAGATGAAGCAAGCTATTTCTTCCAGTTTCAGTAGCAGCTGTAATGCCTGAAAAACAGCAGTCAGGAGCAGTGCTTTTTCCTTGGCAAAATGGTTTTTGTAACCTGTTGGGCACAGAGCAGCCACTTAGGCATAAGAAACTGTTCTCTGAGCCACAGCCTGGGCTGCACATGCCTGAGGCACTACCACATGAGCCTCAGGCTTTACCAAGCAAGATCAGTCAGGCAAAGTCTGGTCTGTGTTCCTTACAGCTCAATTTGACACAGCGTGACTGGGTCTGCATTCACCCAGGCCCTGCCTCATCCTGCAGCCCAGAGGCTCTGCAGAGCTGCTCCCTGAGAGCAGGAGCTGGATGGTCCACCAGGCCACCGAGCAGGGCTCAGTGCAGTGG
This sequence comes from Irena cyanogastra, assembly GCA_013397155.1. Classification (NCBI taxonomy): domain Eukaryota; kingdom Metazoa; phylum Chordata; class Aves; order Passeriformes; family Irenidae; genus Irena; species Irena cyanogastra. The sequence goes on from VWZV01008314.1 coordinate 216,776, forward strand.
GACCAGCAGGGACTTGGGCTACAGCCTTTCTCTGCCAGTGCTGTGGGAGGTGGAGCAGAGATGAAGGAGCATTCCCAGTTTCAACATGCTCCTTAGCTGGGGATATAATGTCTCTCTTATTCCAGACCACTAGAGAGAAGGAAACCCCAAACCCAAAACTCAGCAGCATGGGGTTGGGGTTGGGAGAGCAAAAGTTGGAAGAAACCTGAATGCAGATGCCTCAATATTAGCAGCAATACATGGCTTGAAATTGACGAGCCTCAAGGGGCCCTTCATCCCCGAATATTGTATGTCACCCCTTTGAAAGTACGTCAGTAAAAATCCACTTTGCTTCCTTGGTTTTCCCTCAGAAAAGTCCTGAAGGTAGTAATTAAAGCAACGCCCCATCCCAAGTTGCCTCATACCCCTATTTAAATAATGTGCAGAAATTGCCTGTTCAGCTTCTTGCATGAGACAGACCTGACCACAGAAATAGTCTTCAGCTGGGGCTGGAACAGGCAAAAAATAATTGAGCAACATTAAGCTTTACTAAAGCTTAACTAAATTCAAAGAAAAAATGTTCTTTATTAGGTTTTTTTTCAATTTTCCTTCATTAATCCTACTACATATAAAGAGTAAGGCAAAATAATAACTCTACCAGAAGCAGAGAAGCATTAAATGGCTTTAAAAAAGAACATCCAAAGGATGTTGTTTTGTACCGTTTTACTTTGGAAATAGAATACCAAATCTGTAAACTGACAGACTCACCAGATAGATATTTTTTCCAGGAATTCAGCAGCGTCTCTAGATTTTCTGACCAGACCATGTTCATATCTTCTATCCTGGGAACTTTTGGAGTAACTTTTGGGTATTACACATGAAGTGTAATGTCATCTCTTTGGACCAAAAAAAAAAGGAGGCTCAAGGCTGTTTCACAGTCCAGCAGATGTTGCTTCTTTTCAAACCCAAGGGAGTTATAAAGCCCTTTTTTCCCCCTAAAAGTTTACAAAAAGTATAAAACTTGAGGAAGATTTCAGTCCTACTTCATAATTTAGATCCACAATGTGGTTTTTGCAACTACGTGAAGGAATTAGACTTTGTTAAAGAAGAAGAAGCCTGCCAAACTATTATGACTTTCTCAACATGTTCTTGTAAAAGCCACACAGCAGTTAATTGGTAAATTCTGTGAGAAGAATCTCATTTTATGTTCTCTCTGGTTACAGCAAATATTTTGAGACAGCAGAGATTCAGGCAGATTTTTTGTCTCTGGTTGTCCAACCAGATGAGAAACGTTGTCAGGAACTGAAATTATGCAGGAATTCTCATCAGCTTTCAGGGCTGTTTGTTCCTGGAACAAGCAGTGCACGGATCATGCACTTTCCCATTGCTCTGAGTCTTTTGTCCTGTGTGAAATGGATGCAAACCAGCTACAGCTGCCCAGCACCGTATGACCGAGGAGCTGTGTTTTACAGTGTTTTAGCAACCATGGGCCTGCAGCTGGAAACTGCTGCCACTCACTACTCTGGTTGCATTCTAGTGCTGGCAGAAATTTATTCACACGTTGCAAACTAACTAGAAACATCTTAGGACTGTATCTCTTTTTTTCCTGTAAATGTATTTAAGCCATATCTATCACCATGTTTGAAATGCACATAAAATTTGCACTTTCCACATCTGGCTACTGCTGTTTCTCGGGTCTCATATTTATTTAAACATTCGTTAAATCCTGAAAACATAAGAAAACAAAGGAATCCATGATTTAGAATCACGGCAGTAGAAATTACAGCCTAAGCCATTACTGCAGTCAGCACCACTACTCAGCATGTTGGTCTCAGAAGAGGCCACAGACTCTTTCCAGCTCACTTGGAAAGATGGTAGAGCAGCCTCAGCTACTGTGAACTCAGTTACTCTGAATGGGGACAGCATTACTGAGGTTAGCCTTCACCACTGGGAACTTCCAGATTGGAATTTGAGAGTAACTGTAGGATTTGTGTAGGAAACTGCTGCACCCATTCCAAAAGCTCAGCTCTTGAAGTGCTCCCTGCAGTGTCTTCCACAAACAATATTTTACCCCTTGGGATAATACACAGGAAACAATTAGGTTCACATGACATACGCATTTATCTTGTCTCTTATCTAAAGTGTATGTATCAAAACCTGCAGATGTGTCTGATCTGCACTGCAAGACAATGACTTTCATACATATACATCTGTATTTATATTGTTTCATAGTTCTATACACTAATTAGCGCTTCCTAATCTAATTTAAAGTCTAAACAAGGAGTATAATATAAATTACGTAAAGAGCATAACACCCATTCAGCAATGAACAACCAAGAGCCAGAATCCACATTGATAAATGTCCGTACTGTAACAAAGAAAACTTCCCAAGTGTCTGTCATTGCCTGGTATTCTAACTATTCATCCTAATGAAATTCCAGCTTTGCAGTCTCCTGTTACAGAAAAAATGGGAGCGTGCGTTGTGTCTGCAAGGAAAACTATGCAGGACCCAACTGTGAAAGGTAAGAAACTCATAGGATGACTTGCTGGTCAGCAATAGAGAAGTCCAGAATTTTTTCAGGGAATCTTCCCATACTGGGGAGAAATCTTATGCACTTGTTTTCATCAAGTAGAATTGTGTCTTTTAAATGATCTCATTCAGTTCCTACTAAAAAGCACTGAAATTTGTGGAGAAGTGTCAGCGTAAGACAGACATTTATGTATTATGTGTTTTGATCTAATTCTTGCACTTTGTGTACCTTCATTTGGTGATCTTCCTAAAAAGAATGCAATTTAAAAGTACAAAATACAAAATCAGAAACATCAGCTGAAGTGAAAAATATCCACCACATCAATTCCTCTTGCAATTCACTCCTCTAAAATAAGTAGCAGGTTTCTACCAAATAGCTTTTACAAAAGCAAAGGAGAAAATCCACTATTGAGTTGAATTCTTAAAGCAGATGCAGCTTTTTTCAGTTACATTTTAAATGCACTTCACAGGTATAATTCAATAAAATCAAGTGAACACTTATAGGCCAGTGTTGCTTTTCAACTTTCTCCTATGTCCATAAACTATTTCCAGTAAATATTCCCTAAATAACACTGGACACAAATAAATTGAACTATACAGCAGAAATATAACTTCTGCTGTAAGAAGCTCTCTTATTTGTTATGAACACACATGGATGATGTTTCTATTAATGTCAGGGGTCTGATTACAATTCAGAAATTGTCCTTGAGCAGCCAATACATTAAAACAGCTCTAACACAAAGACTGAGTGATATAGGATGGCTCAATGGCTTCCTGAACGTCTCCTTTTGTTTTCCCTTAAAGCCCCTGAAATATTTAAGTCCTTAGTCAACTGTCAATAATGGGCAAGCCTGGAATTCAAATGGTACTTAAGGTAACTGTCAGAGAAGGGAGAAAAGGGATGCTTAAGATGCAAAGACAAATCAAAATGAAAAAGGTAAGATGAACAATGAGTAAAGGCTTTTCTCCTTACAGATGATGCAAAAGCATCAGTTGATTATCTCCACATCACTAAAATGATGACAGCAACAGTGAAGGCAGATGGCACAAAAATAAAAAACCCATCCTTGTTTACAGGCATACGGCTGTACTCCTTTGTTCCTTCAAAATGTCAGGTTTATACACAAAGGATAATGCAGACAATTAAAAGGTCATTGAGGTTTCTTAATGGTTATTAAAATGTCAACCCAGACTACAAGCAATACAAATCCTATGAAATGGATAGCAGCAACACAGAAACAGCAGAAAATAACATCAGCTTTGTTTTCTAACGGCCACTCCCCAGCCTGACACAGCTGTCTCAAGGAAGGCAAAGCTCTGTAGAAAGAAATTGGCCTGTCCTGGTCACTGCATTAAGACCTTGGCTAATTGCTGGGGTAAGGTGCAAGCAGTGACAGACAGGACTTGCCTTCTGGTAGGCTCCTGGTCCTACTCCCATTTGTACCAGAAACATTGAGAAGTGTTTCGAAGCTGGGTGATGCATTGCTTGCCCCTGCCCACTGGCTAAAGAGCAAGTTCCTACTTGGCACACACTGCTGCTGGGCACTGCCAGAAAAAGGTGGTGTGAATTCACAGAGGCCCTGGCTAGGAACTGAGAAAACCAGTTTCCCAAATTGAAATTTAGGAATTAATCATTTTTCTCCTGGACTTCAGCAGTAAGGCATCAGGGTGGTAACTGATGCCATGCAGGTTTTGTTAATGCACAAATGTTAAAAAGAACAACTGAACAAATTACATTTTACTGTCCAAAGCAAATAGATGAAAAAGGTTCTTTTGGCATTGCCAGAGAAGAGGAAGTTAATTCCTTACTCATTGATAATTACAGGAAGCAGCTATGGCTGCAAAATTAAACAAAGACAACTTTGCGGTTTTATTATGGGAGAGGAAATATTCTTTTTTAGCAAAAAAGGGTCATTTATTGATACAATCTAGGAAAAGACATTTGCTCCAGGACTCTTAACTTGTTCAGGCCATGAAGTGCAGAGATGGAGCAGTATGTTTCCAGTCAGTGGCCTCTGCTCTTCTCACATTCTACCCACAATTCAAAAGAGGTTAAATGCCTCAGCACTATGAGATGTACTGAATGGCAAAGGGAAAGGGAGAGTGAAGGTAACAAATTTATTTCAGCTCTGAAAGTTTCTTTTTGCTTTAAACAGCTGCTCCAGATGAGAAGTTATGGCTAATAAAAGTGAGTCATAGAGTCTTAGAAGAATTTGGGTTGGGAGGGACCTTAAAGACCATCTGGTTCCAACCCCCTCCTATGGGCAGGGACACCTTGCACTAGATGAGGTTGCTCAGAGCTCCATCCAGCCTGGCCTTGAACACTTCCAGGGATGGGGCATCCACGGCTTCTCTGGGCAACTTGTTCTGGTGCCTCAGGTGGCCATAAAAAGCAGCACTTGCAAAATGTGTCTGTGGGGGTGTGAGGAAATGTCCTCTACATTCCTGGCAAGTGAACTGAACAATTTATTTCAGAAAAGGGGGGAAATGGCCTTTTTCTGGTGAGAGGGCAGACGTTGCAGGCCTGGTGGGGATAGAACGCTGTTGTTGGTAGATGTGGGCAGCAGTGAGCAAAAGGCTGGTCTGACCCCAGCCCTACTCAGTGGCCTCTGTGAACCTGGTAGCCACATTAGACAGATCATCATTTGGAAAATACCTAACAACAGAAAAACAAAAACCTGAAATCTTAGAAAATCATAGCAAGACTCCTGGCATGAATGACTAGTAACTTTACCCATCACTGCCTGCTCTAACTCCCACGGGAATGGGGAATTATTCAACCAGATCATTATCATAAATGACACTCTACAGTCAGTGTTGCATCCACAGTTCTTCAGGGAGTGCACAGAACTCCCGGCCACACTTTAATTCTTTACATCTGGGTCACCCAAACGATAAGATCTGCACCAAAAATTCTGGCAGTGCTGCAAAGAGACAGAAAGAGCCTTTGTCATTGACAAAAGCAGTATTTGAGGCAGCCAAGTGGTTTATATTAAGATGCTTAAAATTTTATGTGTTTCTACTGTGAGGATGAAGGACTGGAACATGAACAAAGCAGTGTTGAGGAAATCACTCTCTTTATCCAAAAAAAAAAAAAAAACCCAGAAAATATAGGAACAGATCAAAACTCAAAGCTTTTATCAGATCTCCCACATTTTCATGGTTCAGACATGGCAGAACCTGAATTTGACTGTGTTCAGATTTTAGAAGACAACAGACCTTGGTGTAGGTACCCAGCCAGAATCTGGGAAAATTAATCAGAACTGCCTGAAGTGCTCACCCTTCCTGCTTACCAACAGCAGACAGAAAAAACATCATCTTAAACAGGACTTTGGATGGGAGACAAGGACAACATGGTGATAAAACAGAATGAACTACAATAAATACTCCTTACCTAAATTATTGCAGCAGCTATTCAATCCTCCAATTCCTTCAGCCAGCAATTGTTACACCAGCCAGTTATTCCCCTCCTGGCAGGAATTTTTCATTTCCAGTTTTGGGGTGTGAGTCCCTGGTCTCTGAGCTCCACGCTTCTGCATCATGGGCATTAGTGCTCCGTGCCCACCCCAGTACTAGTTCTCCTTGTGTCAGTGGTTGTTTTGCAAAAGCTCCTCTTGCTTGTAGGATTAAGCACATTCCCTGATATCAGCAGAAACATCTTTAAGTGAGACTATTTCCTTTCCAAATAACCAAATCTGTTACTACCTCTTTGCTTAGGGCCACTGATCATCCAGGAAAGTTACACATCATCGGTGTGTCTACACTCTGAAAAACCACCATAATATAAACATGTCTCTCATTTTAAGATGCAGAAATTTCTCAACTGAAATGCTTCCCAAACATAACAAGACATGATAAGAAATTTGGACCTATTTCAGGCCTTCACTGGGGTACCTGGTACCCACCCATCTCATCTCTCCCTCTGCAGACCAAGAGAGGAATCCTCCCTTCCTGGTGACTGCTCTCAGCCTTTTACCCTCATCCAACAGAATAACATCAAACAGATCTGAAAAATGGAGTCTGGTTCAGGGCTTATTCTCTTTTGTAAAAATCAGAGGCCACCCCAATATCCCACCATAGAAGTATTTCTGTAAACCTTTCCTGGTCAGTACCTTTTATGTGCATTTATAATAGAAATAAGGGCTGAACTTCCTCTGAGTTTCAGCATCCTGAAATGCAGTCTCTTACCCCAGTTTCCTACATAACACAATACAGTTGGTGACATACACAGCTAAAAGAGACCAAAACAAACACTGTAGAGCTGCCTTGCTGCCAAAGCAATTCTGTCACAGATCTTAAAACAATAGGGAGAAAATAATTTCACTGCTAAAGATACTCACAAAAAATAAATTAATGCAGACTGGTATGCTTGAGATACCAGGGGTGTTCCAGAAGGGGAAAATATATAACAGTACAGATTGAGATTAGAACACAAAATAGCCTCTGTAGGAGTAAAGCTCCTAATTAGCTCTGTGTCCATTAGAAGCTGCAGACAATGATCAATTCCTGGTATAAACAAGATCAGAGGAAAAAAAAGGTGTCACAGACAGGAATGTCATTGTTCGTCATTGCCAGTGTTGCTCTTCCTTTCAGGTGCGCCCCTGGTTACTATGGGAACCCTTTGCTAATTGGAAGCACTTGTAAAAAATGTGACTGCAATGGCAACTCAGACCCAAATCTGATTTTTGAAGACTGTGATGAAGTGACCGGCCAGTGCCGCAACTGCTTGCACCACACCAGCGGGTTCCAGTGCGAACGATGCGCTCCGGGCTACTACGGGGACGCCAGATTCGCCAAAAACTGCACAGGTACTGTCTGTAGTTTGGTACAGCAGAGCTGAGCAACAGGCAGCACAGCATGGTCTGTGGGTGATCTCCCAGAAATCAGAGATGCCTGAACCAGTTATCAGATACCTGTGGCTCTGGGAGGCAGGTGATGGGATAATTTGGATGCCTGTTCAGTTGAATCATCCCAGGCACCAGAGAAATATCTCTTTCCATGACCCATGAGCAAGTCTCAGACCCCAGACTCAAAAATCTCTAGTGTCTGGTCAGGTTTAATGGAGGCACTGTTGTGTTCTCCTGAATCTTGTTTTGAATAAGTTTCTCTAAGAGTTCTTTGGGCAAAGTCCTCACCTTCACGCTTGTCCATACCATGACCACTCAGGCTGATGGTGTTTAAAGACTTGAAAGTATTTTTTATGGGAACAGGATCATCCGTCCTGTCCTGACCCAATACCCACTCACTTTCTGCTATTTTCCACATTGGTGATATATTCTGTGTTTCCTACGAGCCTGTGTAATCTTGCTGGTTACTGTATTTTCACACAAGAGATACTTTCAAGGTCTGGTAATGTGCTATCCAGAGTACTTCAGCAAAACATACCTGCAGAGAGGGGCCGCAAAGTTTTATCTCCTGTAATATTGTCCTAATTTACATGGAGTTCAATCCAAACAGGGCTTTGACCTCATACCTTTTATCCTTGCTTTGGCTCTGGAAGAGACATTTGCATCCTCTTTCAAAGCACTTAGGAACAGCCACTGCTAAAGGCAAAATGCAGGTGCTCAAAGCAAGGACCCTGGGGTCCCTACCAAACTCTTTGGCAGGGATCAAACACAAAGGAAGGAGACATTATTGCTACCTCAGCCTGACTCAAAGGTAAGACAAGGTCAAAGCCCACACTCAACTTGGACCTCAGAAGGGCTCCATGGCCTCCAGGTACAGAGCTACAGGCCTCAGGGACTGGGCAATATCTTAATCCTTCTTGCCACTCACTGTGCACTTGCACTTTGATTTTTACTTCCTTGTTATAAAGTGTTTTGGGACACACAGGATGGAGGCTGTGAGGATGCTGTGTAATCACATATCCTTTGTGCTGCTAGCTTCACTTGTAGGGGACCACATGTGACGCCATGATGCCACTACTGGTCCTTTCTGATTTTATATTCCAGTGACAGCTGGAATTTGAGTGTCCATCTCCAGGATGTAACTCACATCGCAAAGTCACATGGTTGAATTCTATTTATGCTGGACAGGAAGAGATGGTGCTCATGCACAACAATCCCAAAAGTTAAAGCCATGTATCCCAACCAGCTAAAAAGACATCAGTTGTGGGAAACAGTGTGCTCCAAAACTCACCTTCTGCCTGGATTTAGGTAGCCAAGAAGTTCATGAAATACAGCATGTCTGTGATTTTGGCATGGCAAAAAAAAAAATCTTGTTTATAAACATCACTGCCTGAGAATTCACTTCACCCGAGATAACTTAACTGCAGTTGTCCAGAAAGGAATGATAGGATCCAGTCCGTGGGTCCTGAATTCCATGAGGCAGGAGGAACACACCCAGCACTTCAGCTCTGCAAACCACAGCAATTGTGCCCTGTCCACGGCCAAAAGCTTCAAGCACCTAAGAGTAACTTTGCCAGAAGTCTGAGAGTTGCAGGTCATTCCAAGTGTCTGAGCAGGTTATGCAATAAGTCATTTTGGAAGGCATCTCTGAAAGTACAGTTTCGAAACTCAAACTTTCATCACCTCAGTGCAGTTTTCTTGTTTGCACCCTTAAGGAGGTACACAGGAGTTCTCTATGCGGGCTGTTCACACAGACTTCAAATCAGTGTGGTAATTCTCTTCGTTAGCAGATTTCCTTGCAGTGTTTCATCTTTGCTAAAAATAAAAAGCGCTTGGGTGCTTGAATACGTTGTGAGAAGTACAGCTTTTCTCTTTTCAGAAGTGAATTTAATCCTGGAGTCCACTCTAGGAAATCCTGATTTTGCAGTATTATGTTTCAGAGAATTACACACTTCTCGTTTCATCTTCTTTTCTGCTGAACACCACAATGTGCTGTACTTGACAGCACAGTACTTGTGCAGATTCCAGTACATCAATACATCCATGACATTCAAATTATTTGTGTAGTTCACAAGGAAAGATTATCCTTCGTTTGGCTTTGTGGGACAATTAGGAACTATAGCTTAGAATTTGTTCTGAAAAAAGTCAAATATCTTATTTAAACTAGAAATAGAGAAACAAAATTATTGTAACAATCAAGACAGTCTGCATACATAGTTTCCATAGAGCATCTCAAAGGATATATAAAACAAAAAAAGGCAAGACAACTAAATGAGCAAACAGGTCTACCAATCTAAAATCTTTTTTTTTCTTTTGAGTGGAAGACAGAACCTGGGTAGCTGTGAATGGCAGTTTTAAGCTGCTTTTAATTTTTTTTGGTTTTTAACCACATATCCGTTAACTATAGTTCAAAGCTTTCCACAAATGGCCCTTAAAAATAAAGGTAAGTTTAGAAGCTTTCCCCACCAGCAAGCTATGGTATCATTGAAAGTCTTCATTCCCTACTAAAAATGTGATGCCTCTTAAACCCTTAGTTGAAAAATGGTCCAGACTGCTTTTGGAATTAATTTGCTGTAAGATTTTATGTATCAGACTTGCAGATATTCATTTAAATAAGAAGACAAAATTTTATTTTCTTGAGCACCAATCTCATAGAAATTTTAACCTTTTAAGTTTAATACTGCTACCTGGAGATAGCCCAGTTCCCATTAGGTAAAGAGAAATCTCTACTTTCGACTGATACTTTTCTTTCACTTCTTAAAAAAAGAAAAAAAAAACCAAATTAAAAGTGATCATAGATCCAAAAGCTGGGAGATTGTGATAAGGTCAAAATGCTGACTGTATCAGAGAATTCATAACCAATTTCTGTTCTTATATTAGTACAAAAACTGATTACTTTGACTAACACTGGTCCACTTACACAAAATTATTCTGACATTAGTGGGGGATGTTGTCTTTGAAGTTGTTTTACGTATTTTCAGTTGACAAATCCTTGAATGTGCAATGGGAAATGTAAACACAAGGGCAATTCATAGATAACAATTAATGGGCTGCAATAAAAAGGCAGTAAAATATTTTGCTTTATGAGGTTCTGCTGAAACCATGAATCATAAGATCAAAATAAATTCCAGATAGATTGCTGCTGTTCTTATGTTCTGCTTGAGTTTTTGTTATTGTATTGAAGCATTCCAAGAATATTTTAATCTTTAAAATAATATGTTAAAAAGCCAATTAAAGCTTGAAAGAGGTTTAGAGATGTTAGATCAAAAATTGGACTTTTTAAAAAGCCACTCGTGCTGGCAATAAAAAATGTTGCTTTCTCATGTTTGAAAAAATATAAAACATCATTTAGTCTTCATTGTAAGTGGTAGGAGATATTTACTTTTTGATATGTTCAAGCTGACAGTGTAACTGGAGTCCACTATCAATCCCTGAGAGCTGCAAAGCCTTTTTAGTGACAGCCTGACAGGATGCTGATAAATTCCACAGGGCTGTGGAGAGATTTGTAACTAATAATTAACTTCAGTTGCCCCTCTTTTCTTAATTCATCTCCTAAATGTCACCCTTTCTAGACACTGATGTACAATGGCCCTTCTGGGCAACTCTGGCCTCGCTGACTCGTGACCAAGTTTTGAACAAGTAATTTCAGCAAAGGTGTTCTCACTCTTCTCTGGAAGCAGAGGTGCTTCCACTTCATATTTCATTTGTTCAAATTTCATCAGTGCAAGAAACACCTTTTCCAAGTACTGAAAGGAGAATCAGTCCAAGAAGTTCTTGATATTGGTTCAAATATCCACACACAATCCTAAGTATAATAATTTCACTAGTCTTGGGAGGGGGAGTTGTACATTTTGAAGATTTTTCTTTCAAAAGTCCTTTCTTTTTCCCCCAGCATGTAACTGCGGAGGCAGAATGTGTGACAGCCAGACTGGAGAATGCCTCGCAGACAGTCCTGAAGTTTCTACTGACACAGACTGCCCGACCATCAGTAAGAACATTAACATGAAAATACCAATAATTAATATTGCTCTTATATTTAGAAGCTTACAAATACTAACTTAAGAGCTTGGTACTCCAGTGGGCTCAGGATTTTGACAGTAGTCCCACAGGGCACTTAAGTGTATGAATATACACAATGTCCTGCTGATTGAGTACTTCAGCATGTTCTCACACACTTGTCTGAGTACAGGCATATTTCCAACTCCGTGATGCAGACTTAACATTCAGGTCCAAACTGCAGAGCAGTAGGGAAGTATCACCAAAACCACTTCCGTAGACCTTGAGACACACTCCCCGAAAAATAATATTCTGGCCCTAAAAGCTGTCCTCACAACTTTACCTGTGACATCTTGCATATAATTTATGGTTTTCTAGTTGTGGTTTAACTCCATCAAGAACACAGCCGCTCACTCACTCCAGTAGGAGCAGGGAGAGAATCAGGAGGGTAAAAGCCAGAAAACTTGTACACACGCAAGCCACACACATTTTTGCAAACAAAGCAAAACAATTAATTCATTCACTGCTTCCCATGGGCAGGCAGGCATTCAGCCATCTCCAGGAGAGCAGGAACCCACCACCCATAATATTTACTTGGGAAGACAAATGCCATCACTCCAAATGTCCCCCCACTTCCTCCATCTTCTCCCCACTGTAATTACGGAGCATGATGTCACATGGTCTGGAATATCCCTTTGGTCAACTGAGGTCACCTGTCCTGGCTGTGTCTCCTCCCAGTTTCCAGCACATCCCTAGTCTCATCACCAGCATGGCAGTACAAAAAGCAGAAGGTCTTGGCTCTGTGTAAGCCCTGCTCAGCAACAACAAAAACACCTTTACATTATCAACCCTGTGTTCAGCACAAATCCAAAACACGGCCCCACACTAGCCACTGAAATTAACCGTGCAGAAAATTACCCCAGCCAAAGCCAGTACAACATCTAATATAGATTGCTGCTGTTGACAACTTGGCATACATCCATCAGTCAGTGCCTTTCCCACTATCTCCCATACTCTAATGATAGAAGCCTGGGGAGTTTCCAGGAGTATTATGTTGTAGGTATTGGTAAACCACAGGTATTTTTTAAATCTTAGTGTATTTATACCTGTATATAATGCAGAGTGTGTACCACGTTCCTGAACCAACTGCCAAGAAGAGGGGTCATGTGCCTGAAGAGCAGCCAGAAGGAAAACATTCAGGACCTGCTAGAATATCAGCCAAAAGTGTCTGTAGGAATCTGTGTTCCACAGTCATCTAAATCTCTTGCATTTAGTGTTGGCACCAGTGTCACTATATACAAGCTGGCATTGCAATCATTCAGCAGGAGCAAGGACATAGTCCTGCAAAATCACTTTCCAAGCACATTATAACTGTGTTTTTAGAAGTTGGCCTCATAACCAAGTAGGTGACCAAGAGCCCATGCTGGACATCCTTATTTCTCATACCACTAACTTTAAAATATCAAGTCTGAGGTTCTGACAAAATGCAGTTGGATTTTTTGACCTTCATCTGTTTTCCTTCAGGCCACAAACATGTAGAGCCTAGGGAATAGCCAGGAAATACCTCTCCCTCTCTCCCAACTGATTACAGAATCCCTGTGTCAGCCTCTCTGAGCAGTCCCATCTGGTGCTGCTCAGCTAGAAATGTCATAACAGTACTGTGGGACCTTGGAAGTGGGAGGATGAAAGTGAAAGAAAAACAAGTATCCACCAGCAAGCATCAGTGACAAAGAGAGCAAACACCATGGGTCAAGAGCACTATTACATGAATTTAAGATATTTGCTGCTAATTGACACAAACACTGAAGAAAAATTATGCTGTCTTGTTTTCTTATCAGGCTGCGATAAATGTATCTGGGATTTGACAGATGACATCCGGCTGTCAGTTCTGACTATCGATGAAAGCAAATCCACTTTACTGAGCATTTCTACTGGTGTTGCAGCTCAAAGGCGTTTGAATGACCTGAACCTCACTACCACTCACCTCCAGGTACAAACATTGATGATATTTTGGTTTTTTCATGTGGTTTGAATCTTTTAATTTCCACTCCATTCCTGTAAATCTCAATGCCTGCTCTCACAGGAGAAGGAGTTTGTTTCCAAATGCACTGATTTTTTTTCCCCCACACACAGGAGGCGATGTCCAAAAAAAAGAATCATGCCATGCTTTGGACCATCCAGGTTGATGATGCTGCAGATGAAATGAATGATCTCCTCAGAGAAGCAGATACACTTGATGAACAGGTTTGTTTACAGCCTTCTGCCAAAGCTCTGAGGGTTTGCACTTTGTCATGTTCACCTGTCGGCATAAGAGGCAAGTATAGGATAGTCCCAGCTGGAAAGGGACTAAAATGATCATCTGGTCCAACTGTCTGAGCAATACAGGGCCCACCAAAAGTTAAAGCGTGTTGTTAAGGGCATTGTTCAAATGCCTCTTAAATCCTGACAGACATGAGGCATCAACGATCTCTCTAGGAAACCAATTCCAATGTTTGACCCCTCTTCACAAAAAAACATTTCTTAACATCAACTCTGACACTTTAGGTTCACCAAACAAGAGTGGGTGTGCCCTGACAGCTGGAAGAACCTTCTATTTATTTCTATTTCTATTTCTATTTCTATTTCTATTTCTATTTCTATTTTGATTTCTATTTCTATTTCTATTTTGTAAATTTCTACTTTAAATATGAATCAAAAGCATAAATGAATTATCAAGTCTTCTTCACAGAAAAGGAAGGAGGTAAAAAGTGACTTGAGTGTGGTTGGAGATTTATCACCAGTCACAAAAATCTTGCTCTCAGGATCTGAGTTCCCACCTACCCCCTACACAACGTGTTTGATCTGGGATGGATGCATCGCCTTTCTCATTCACAATTTGATTTCTAATTAAGTGAAGTAACCAATACTAAACTAATTCAGATTGACTTTGGGAGCATCTGTACTATATCTATTTTACATGTATGCACTCTTAAAATTAAATTAATCCTTATTAGACATTTAAAAATATTTCAAAACTGCCAGTTTAAAAGATTTTTCATGTACCCACTGAGATGAGAGCTTGACCCGCACTCAAGATATTTTTTATACAATTATAATCATAAATGTTGCATCCACATCCAGCTGCCAGGCTATAAAATTAAGGTTATCAGCTCTCATCTACCAACTCTGTTGATGGAGTTAAATAGAGCATAGCTTATCCTCTATTTTAGAAAGATAATATAAACATCTTTCTGTTGCTGCAATATACATATTTAGTAAAATACATCACTCTATGTTATTATCAAAGATAGCCACAGCTGCCATAGAACTAGATTATATTTCAAGCTTGCTGCAAAGTGCCCTTATATTCACTTTACCAATTCCTTCACAAGACAAATTAAAATTATATCTTAAACTAAAACTCAAATATAGGAGCAGGTAGGGGGCAAAAAAGCAACACAAAAGAAAGTGAAAGAGAAAATTTAGGTTTGTGTGGTTTTAATCAACACTCACTTAGCAGAAAGGGCACATAAGATTTATACAGACTATGCCTGTGTTCAAGAGAGCTTCGATTAAATCAAGTCACACTCACAGCTCCATAACTGTGATTATCTGTCAGAGCTCACATGCCTCAGCGTCCCTCTCTGCAGCTGGTAGGTAGACTGATTAAGGCATTAGGTTTTCTATGAATATTTAGTGAGTTTGAATAATAACATTTCATTTGCAGTACTATCTGGGGATTTCTTTCCTCATTCCTCAATTTTACTGTCCCTGAACAAATAAATTCAGCGTTTCCTCTGGTCTTTTCTCCCTGGTTACTTCTAATGCTAGTTCCACATCAATACTTTTGGTTGCTTGTAAGGCAGGGAAATAATGACCCCAGACAATGACAGTGGAAGACCACAACAGTAACTCTGAATAGATTGAGCTCTTTGCTATTTCAGGGTACATTTATGGAAAATAGGTGCTAGGACCTTGAGTGGGTTTTGCAGAGACACGCAGAATTTTCTGTGCAGAGCATTTTATGTGTACATACCCACATTTCAGGGATTGCTGCAGATTCTGATCTAAACCACAAAGGCAGGGTGAATGGACCAACTGTAGGCAAATCTTCCCACTAAGTATAACTCCTGTAACGAGCTGTAACTCCCAAAGTCTGCATGGGATGAGTTTTGAGTAAAACAGCATGTAGCTTGATCCTGAATATTTGGATGATGGGAAGCAGAAACATTTATATTAGCCTTTACACTTGTTTTATCAGTCTTGTAACCCTCACAATTAGTTTTATCATTATGCCCATCCCTTTTAGTGGAGCTGCCCACGCTGGCCCTGACCTTCAAATGTCACCTGGAGCCTCCACAAACTCTAAGGGAACACAATGCAGAGTGCAGCTACAACACAATGTAGTACAGAACCATGTCTGTGCTCTTCAGAGCATTTTCAATCCTCAGGCTTTTTCTTTTCTTTAACAAGTTATAGAGCTGGGGACCTCATTTGAGGGAGACACAGATATAAAAAGAGTTGGGAGCTTGACACCTTTTTCTTCATTCCATTTGCCATACCCAGCAAAATGAGCCAGCCCCACTAAATGCCTAGGAGACTCAGCAAATAGAGTTTTACAACTGTAGCTAATTCATGAAAATTCCATTGCAGCAAATGATGGATAAATATGGGACAGGCTTTAATCTCTCACTCTGCAATTCTGAAAACACTGACAAGACAGATCTTCACTTTGAACACCTTTAAATACTACTTTATATGATAAAAAGGACTTCTACGTGCTCACCAGGAGAAAGCAAAATATGTCTTTATACTGCTCATCCTCACATCTGAAAAGAAATCTAACGTTTACCTCTCATGGTTTATTAATAGGGAAATGAAGCATCCAGCAAAGGCCGACTGGTACAGAAGGAAACCACGGAGATCAACAACCGTGCTTCTCAGCTCCTGCAGCAGCTCCATGATATAAGAGATAACATTGAAGGTAAATAGATTCATTTCTGGTTCATCTCAGTGTCAAAAATGTATTAATGAAACCTTCATGTATTAATGGATCATCAGGAATTTTTACTGTCCTATATATCAAAGGAAAATCTTCTGATATATAAGAAAATGTGTAATTTATAGCAACAGTGAACATCCTCTCAAGCACAACTGCATTTAAAAAAGATTTCCTAGTCAGAGATAATCATCTTCATCTGGAATATCTATAACATATCATTATCATCCTGAAATATAAAAATGAGATTAAACCAATTGCAGCCTCTTCCTCAGTACCTGCAGAAAGCAATGAAACCCCAAATCAATGTACTCAAAAGCACTCCTGTCTCCTATACACCTGTGACACAAAAGCCTTCATCCTGCTGGGGAACAGGTTTCCCTCAGTCTTCAGCAAAGCCAACAGTATGCAAAAGCTGTCTATGGCACCAGAATAGAAATGCTGACTGGTGGTTGAGGTTAAACAGCCCTTTTCCAATGGAAATATTTGATTAATAGACCTGAGTAGTTCTATCTTGTCAGTAAGTGCGAGCCATCTGGCAACTTGTGTAAGGAAAAGTGGTTACATGTCAACTCTTATCCTTGCTTATCCTTACCTCCACAGGTGCTCCATTACAATCTCTCAGAAAATATGGTTAATATGTCCCATCACACAAAAGAGCCAGTTAAGAGCCAAATAAAACATATAGTATGTTTTATTTGTACTGTCTTTTTATACCTCTGATGCTAAAAAACCATTGACTGTCTGGCCATCTATCACATTTTATTTCTACAATTTTTGAGTAAAAGTGTCAGCATGAGCCTCACTGTGTGTCACTAACAATCATGGTTGATGTCTGCGGATCATTCTTTTGTATCATTAATTGGTTTGGAGCAGGACAGGAACCACATAAGGCAGATATGCATGTAATTTGGCACACAAATAGCACAATCACTTTAAGCTGTCATAGAAGAAACAATGTCCATGGCTGTGAATAGAATGAAAACAGCTGGAAACAAGTAGGTGAAAATTATTTCCACCATGCTCAAAACTGTTCTTCTACAGAGGCATCGCCCATGTGCACACACACACGTGCCAGCATAAGGAAAAAGAAATTCGTGTAGCCCTGGTTTCTGCTCAGTATGAGCCTTTAAAGCTTCACTAATGAGCTCAGGGCCCAGCAAGAGCAGGCATACAGACACTCTGCCAAAGAATCAGTGGTGCCACAATTACACACCTATTTTTTATAATAACCTTATAGAAGAATAGTGCTGGTTTTGCCAGCTTTGGTTATCCACAAAGCTAGTGAAAAGCACTAGCCAAAGGCACACACATCACAGGGCATAAAAGAGGAGGTGATTGGTATTCAATGCCAGGGAGTGAGAAGTGAATAAACTTTGTAATGATTACACTGGGAATGGGTATTTCAATTTCAGCTGCAGGGGTACAACAGTGTTTTTTGAACTGGGACCAAGACCTTGAAATAGTATCTATCTCCAAAGCAGCTAGGCAGCATCAGGCCAGAAGCCATATGTTATCTCCTCAGGGTGCCTCGAACTTCTGCAAATGGAAAATGAGGTTACTTCAGTCTCCTTAGCATTGTTATTATTTTATAAACAGCAGCACTTATAAACCATGATCCTAGATGAAAGCCCCAGCCTGCTACATGCCACAGAATCCAAAATGAAATTATTATCCCAGCCTATAAGAAATGTCAAGCCAAATAATGCACACAACCCACGTCTGATTAATCCTATCCTCTTCTGATGAGACCTCCACATGTGACAGAAAGTGTGATTTATTTACAGGTTTAATATTAACACTGGAATGAACATAATAATTATCTACTATGGAGTTGAAGATAATTAAAACTTTCTTTTGCCACCAGTATCATCACAATTCACAAAAGTAAAATTAGTCCACGATATTTATTTCTCTGTAGTCATACTGAATCAACCATCTGTTCCCTTCTCCCCCTAGAAATCAGCAGCAAGTCAAAATACTATGCAATTCAACAAGAGCTGAGCCCTGAAGATATTGCCCAGAAGCGGAGTGCGGCTGAGGAGATGCTGAGAGAGATCAAACGTCGAAAGCCTTTCACTAATCAGAGGCAACTTGCAGATGAGGAAGAAAATGCAGCAGAAGAGTGTGAGTTTTAAGTCAGTTTTCCTTTCAGCCACGTGCTGATGCTCAGCTGGCAGCTCTGGATATACTGCTGAGCCTCTGGGGAGGACTAGCAGGCATTTGGCAAGCACCAGCTGGTGTGCTGGAGATGCTGCTGCTCCCAAATTCCTGCCCCAGGTCCCTGCTGGTGCTTGGTGCTCCTCACGGCAGAATGGGGAGCAAAAGGTCTGTGTGTCTGTGTGTGCCTGTGCACTGCAGCACCTCAACAGCAGCTGCTTAGGAAGGTTCATGGCAGGGCTGGCACTGCTCATGTGAACGCCTTCCCCCCTGCCAGCTCTGCTGTGGGGACAGTGAACACCAGCAGAGAGAGAACAATGCTGGCATGGGAAAGAGTGGCAGCCTAATTCTCACAGCTTAGTGAACGTGAGTCAGAACATGAGACATAAAGACTGTCTTCTCCAGAACAGGCTGCCTAGGTTTAACAATGAAAAACAAATGAAAAGCAGGCAAAGACAGACCTAGTTTCTTTTATTTAATAAAATATATTTTAGAGGGGGAATTAATAGGATTAAAATGAAATAGTAAAATGAAAGACATCTTTCCTTCTCAAAAGAGGAGGGAAAATTAAAATCTAGGTATATAATCCCCCAAGTGAGCTTTATAAAATGTATTTTACTGTCGCTCGAGTAACAGTGAAGAAATTGCTGTGTAGGTAAGTTTTGTCAGAAATCCAAGCTTTGGATTTATTGGCCTATTATTTTTCTCCCAGTGCTACAGCAAATTGAAGCATTTCATGAGAAGCACAATGACACCAGGTCCCTGGTAACTGATGTGCTGGAGCAGCTCAGCGAGCAGGACATGAAGCTGTCAGACCTGGAGGAGGCACTAGGCGAGGCGCTTGACTACCTTACACAAACAGAGGATATAAACAGGGAAAACACAGCCAGGCTCCAAAGGCAGGAGGTACTGTGCACTACGTTTATCGTAAGGGTTGACTGTGAACACTCCATCTTTGCCACTGCTTAAAAGTGTGGATTGCACACAATTTAGATTCAGGAATCACCACAGCAAAAAAGAATTTCTTGGACCACTCAGCAGGATGAGTTTGACTCTTCAGTTCTAAGAAGCAACTTGTGGAAGTGCAAGGTACTATTATGTATTTGTAGAGTGACAATAAATGAGAAGTTTTGGCATGTCATGCTTCATCAGACCAAGGAAGAGATGGATACTTACGCCTGGACTAGAAAGGCATGTTACAGTAAAACTCAAGAAGCTTGAAATTTCAGGTAGCATGGCTGCTATAAATATTGTGGTGGGATTACTTAATCTAATTATGTCCAGATTTATAGTGTAGGAAGGCCTCATGTTCACAAAACTATTTCTATTCTAAGAAAACAATTACTTATGAAGACTCTGCACTGTATTTGGGCTAAGTGCATTCATACTGGCTGATCCAAACTTCCTCTGAACCACTTTAAACAAAATGCATCCCCGCTTTTTCAGGAGAAGTTGACAGCTGTCCTTGAATCTTCAAGCACAAATCCATTGTCTAACTGCTCCACAATAGGTACCTTGAAATTGGATTTCCTACTTGCTAGGTGAACTTGCTAGCTTAGCTTTAAGGCTACAACAGTTTTCCCTTGTGTCCTGTCCAAATGAGCAATTTCAGAGTTTTGAACAAAGTAACTACTCTGGCAGAGATCTCAGAGGTGACCTGTCGCCTGTAGTCTGGAAGTGGGGCACCTTTGCCTGAAAGTGGTGGCATTAGGTTCAAAACACACATGGCTGATGAGAAAACTGAATTTTCACGTTTAATATCCCAGAAAAGTACCAACCCATCAGCCAAACAAAAGAAACTATTTTCTTCTTTTCAGAGCAATTTTGTGACTCTTTCCCTCTTTTCATAAATTTATTTTAAGGAAGGCAAAACCAGAATATCCCACCTAAAACTTCTCATTTATTTTTTTCAGCAATGAAAAAAATTACAAAGAGAACAATTTGGGGTCATTCAAAGGAAACTGTTTTCATTTCAATGGCTGAAATTGTTTGTATTCTGGAGGAGAGGGCATTAGTGAGAAATTTTGTGATTTGAGGAATGATCCCACGAATTCGGGCTGACCTCTGTGTTTCATAGCATGAGTGGCTGAGTTTTGAGTTCTTGGAAATTTGCAGTGCTATAAGTTCATGCTGATATGGAAGGTCTAAGAATTCAATAGAGAAATCAGGAGTGCTCCTCTAGTGAATCCTTTCATAAGAACTTGAAACCCTTAAGTACAAAGCCTCTTCTGTCGTTCTATTGTTCCATAATTACAGTGCCAAGCTGAAGCTTGTCTCACAGTTATGAAGCAAAGGCTGAAGTGTGTAGCTGTATTTGTTCAGTGTTCTTAACCATTTGGATCTCCATCATTCCTCACAATGAATGCTGTACAAAAGAGATTGCTCACATTGGCTTTACCACTGACAAGGAAAAGAGATCTCTGTACTCTAGATCTAAAAATCTCCAGAAAAATATAGTCCCTAGATGACTATGAAAAATCCATGTTTAATTTGTCTCTGCTGTGCACTGAATAGTACTTCATTCCAATAGCTTCTTAGCTGTAATGTAAAATGAAATTTATATTTTTTTAACCATCCAGCATTTCTTTCACAAAACAAACAAACAAAAAGTAATTCACATCATAATATGTAGCAATTAGACATGTCTTGGAAAATCAGACTTCTGATATGTCTAAAATCTATGTAGTTCACCACTATCTTTTAATTAACTCTAGCACATTTAACAAAAATTATTAACATATCAAAGCACAAGTGGTATAGGATGTGATTTACGTTTTGAGCTTTCTTTTTAGACACAACAAGAGAAGATAAAAGAGCAAATGGATGAAGTGAATAGCATTCTGCTCAGTGCCACAACTATTTTGGAAGGACCACAAAAGGTCAATTCTGAGTTAAGTGAAGTAATAAAGGTAAGTGGCTTGTTTAGATTATACACCCTGATTTTTTGAAGTCATATGTTTTGATCACTAATGGAAAAACTCTCCTTCTTTATACTGCTTCAGTGAAATACTGGTTAATATTCCCCAAAAAAGTAGATGGTTTTCTTGGATGAAAAGCTCTATTATTACAATTTACTGCCTAAAAAAATATAATTCTAGTATAAGGACACATTACTGTAGGCAAAACTTGATAAAAGATTTTGCTGTAGAGTTCTCAATTATTTCATTACAAGCAGCTGCCAAAAGATGTTCTGGTTAAAGACTGCATTATATGCTAAATTCCTTTCCTAGTGCCTATGAGTGAACACGGAAGAGCGCTAAAGATCCCAGATATCAGCATTAGAACCAGGCACTGTATCAAACATATATAACCAGATTGTCATATAGAAATCTTTTTCTGGAACCATAGACTACTATCAAGTGTTTTGAATCAGACATTGTGCTGAAGGAAATTCACAGAAATTTTTGGGGTTTGGCTTTTCTATGAGAAGATGAAGAAAATAAAACTGGGAATTTGCTAACTAGAACATTTACCAAAGATGCTTTCTTTCTTCATGACTTATTTTAAAATTTTGAAGTAATTGAAGAAAAAATAAAATTTTCTACAAGCATTCATTTTGGTCACAGTCGCCCACTTCTTGACACAAAAGCATTTATCAAAAGTATTAATTTTTCTCTCAAAAATATTTTGAGAAAACAGAAAGACAACTTACTTTGTACCATCCCTGTGCTCAAGCTGGGGTTTTTCTCTGATGTTTTGCACAAAATAAATGCTGCAGTTTATCATTTTGGGCTCCCCGTTGATGACGTTCACACTGCAGGGAAGGAAGTACAATGCAAACATCATGCATTGTCCATCCTCATCAGCAACAAGTATTTTCACATTTCACCCATTCATCCTTTTTCTTTCTCTCTGCTTCATGCTTTTTGATGTATTTTGAAACTCATTTATAATCACATTTTGCCACATTTCTAATCTTCAAACACAACAGCAAGCTTTTGTACTGGAGAGAAGGTGAATGCAGGCCATTTGGTCTTTCCACAAGTATTTCATAAAAGAAAGAAACATGGCTAAGGCAAAGGGATACCACTTCTCCTTGCTTATACATACATAGGTAGTATTTAGGTGGACTGATTTACAAATTAGACTAATCCAAGATGTCTTAGCATGAGGAACCTCTCTGTGCAAGGAGGCAGAAAGGGGACTTCACTCTGAAAGACTTGTTATTGGCACAATTCTGGAGCAAACATACAAGACATATAGTAAGACTTTTACCATCTTTCTTTTTCATTTTACGCATCTCTCTCCAATGCCTTCTGAAGTGATTTCTGGAATTTTTGTTGATTTTCATCTTCCTGCATTTGTCTCTGTACTGCCATTCACCATTAGATCTTTCCTCTTTTTCTCTTAAAGAGGTAAAATAAAACTATAACAGAAATAAAGAACATTATAATAATAAAATAATCATGATAATCAAAATGCAGGCTTGACTTTTTGCAACTTTCATCTTCTTTCCTCCTTTCTCTGTTTTGTTCAGAATGCATCAGGGTTCTATGCTGAAATAGATGGAGCAAAAAAGGGATTGCAAGAAAAAACAGCCAACCTGTCCCTGTTTGATGATGATTTGGTAGAAAAGGCTATGCATCATGCACACAACCTAAGAAGACTTGCTGATGAGCTGGATGGGTAAAATTTAACTTCAGCAGACTGTTCATAGAAGTGCCACTTACTGAATAGCTGAAAAGACAAGCAGAAGCACAGTGACAATGAATAAGCGCTAAGTCATGTGTAGAAGGACTTGTCATGGTCCACAGAGAACAGCTGAAGTTGAGCTAGGCAAAATCTATGAAACCTTTTAAAGAATAAATATATATCTTGCATGACATTCTCTCTAGTCTAATTGGGCATGTTTGCCTCTTCCTGCAGCAAAATAGGAAAGGTGGATTAGTGGAAAGTAAAATAATACAGGCAAGATTAAATGGGGTCCACAGAAGCTGCTCATGTCAGTAAGTTCTTTTACACTAAAAAAAATGTTTAGCATTACAGGGCACAAAGTGATCTTTGAGATAATTTTATTCCAAGACTAGTTTTACAGATGGAGTAGTTCTAATACTCAGTAGTTTGTGCCCCAAGGAAACTGGCTCACAAAACATCAAAAACTTATTGTAAATCTTTCTATTTTGCTGGAAGATATTAAATGCATCAACATTGCACTAATTTACTAAAAAAATCACTTCTAGACAAATTTATTGATTTTATTTGCAATTGGGACTATCCATGGAAAAATTACTGCTGTAAATGAATTCTTAATTAAAATATGTAACCAAATTCTACCTTAAATAATATTATAGGCATACGCTTTTGGAAGATAAGCTTACAACTACTCTTCAAGTATATTACCTAAATACCAGTTGTTTCTTAATATTCGTATGCCCTAGATAGGAGATTAAAATAGGGGGAAAAAATAACAGATGGTCTTCTTTTATGCAATTGTATAAAGCTGACATCTGAAACTGTTCTATAATGACACACAAACTACAGAAACATAAAAACCAAACAATATGTTCAGCCTGAGATCAGCTAACTGGGGACAGCAGACTAGCTTGAAAGAAAACACCACATATAGCTACCCTCTTCCCTTACTAAAATAATTTAAAAATTATTACCAAGTCCAACACATTCGGAATTTCATAAAAAGCAAGCAAAAGTAATTACAAAACACCCAGATGAAAGAATGCTGACACTATTATTTGTTGAGAAGATTGTCCTGCAGTGAAACTTTAATCCTTTAAAACATTTAGCTTGTCTTCAAAACATCTTTGTTTTATAGGTTTGCTTTATTAGCCTGTTAGGCTTTTATTTGATAGAATTTGTTGCTTTGCCTTAAGGGAATTTATCAGAAAATTCTTGTGATAATGCTGAACCTGGAAATTTAATAATCTCTCGGTGTGCAAACACTTTGAAGTGAATGCACACGTTGCAAATACATCTACATTTAAAATCTGTTTCTAAAATATACTTTGAAATCTGCTTATCACCAGAACATTAAATAATAATATTGATTAAAAATTGTTAACAGATGAACGTTGAGTCCTGAATTATCTTCTGTTTAGAATCTGCCCTGAAGACCAGTTATTACCTAGTACGCAGATCAAAACTATGTCATCAAAGGTTTCTTTCAGTTTTTAAGTCTAACTTCCTGCAAATTCTCATGACTAGGGGTAGTTCTTCCTCTGATTTTCCCCTTTTCCCACTTACCTTTGAAAGATATAAACAGGACAGTGACACAGCTATCCTGGTCACTGGCACACATAGGTCTTTCCATCCATGGACAGGAATTATTCCTAAAGAAGAATTACTGATAGACCTGTTATTGTGTTAATTTATGGAATATCTGATCTAGGAAAAAAAAAAGGTAAAAGCTGAGTAGCAGCATATGTTGCTGCTCATATAAATGTTAAGGGAAAAATTCTCAGAATTAAATGGCAGTGAAGACTCTTCTATCCACACAGTTTTCACCTGCTTCAGATTGGTCAAACACAATTAAGACAATACCAGTTAGGCCAAGTATATTTATGTGTGTGATTATGTAGTCAGAAACTTCTTTGATTCAGTTTGGTCTATTTCACCTTTTTCACCTCTTTTTCACAGGAATCTGTATGGTATTGATTCGAATGGTTTGGTACAAAGGGCAATCAATGCTTCAAATGTATACGAAAACATTGCTGGTTATATCGATGAAGCCAATAATGTTGCATTGTTGGCACTGAACACAACAAACCGGGTCAAGGATGTAAGTAATTTTCATAATACCAGCTTTTACTTTAATGTTTCAGAGACCAGGCACCTAAGTGTAAAGAAAAAACAAATTTACCTTAACTGGCAGTATTGCTTCTCATTGCACAATTTTTTCCTTTATTATTTCCTGAATTAAATCCCATGTAGTTAATTATTCTTCTGGTCTGAAATCCCCTGGTATTTGAAAAGACACAAGAGGTTCTTCTGTCCCTATCCCATAGGCTAATGCTGCTCTGTGTTGTCACTCACATGGAGATGTTGCTGTGAAATTACAGACAACTCCCTACTCCTGTAGGAACCTGTGCTGGCATTTAGTGCTTGAGTCCTCCTACTCCACTGAGTGCCACATGGCAGGAAATGTAGTCAAGACATCACTGCATCTCATAGAAAATCAGGCTGAAATGGGACAAAGCCCACTCATATACTCAGTGTAAGGAGTAGGATGCTGATTTTTTCTCTGGCCTTACTGTTCAAAAATACTTTACATGTATTTTTTGTATGCCTGTAGTTACCAATCTGTATACATGCTATTTACCAGCAATTTATTAGTGGGATAGCAAGAGGATTTGGGTAGTTTAAAGGCATCTGAACCCCAGAGGGCTGAAGGATTTCAAGCCCAGCTCTCTGTTTCCAGTATAGGCTGTAGACTGCAAGGCAGCTCCCCATGAAGGGAAAGCATTCATCACCTATCTGAGATGACAGTAGAAATGAACAGTCACAGTGCCTAAATTACATGCAGCATTTAGTCATGTTGACTAACCTGGAGCTGATAAATTAAGAGGATTTTCTCCATCTTCATGGAGTGTTGTTTGGAAAACCATACATTTCTCTAAAATTCCTTAAAAAAGAAAATTTTGCTTTTCAGACTTTTTTCCCATCCAACCATCAATCTTAAATGTTAAATCAAAGCAAATTAAACTGCAGTGACTTTGCAGTTGCATTTATATGCAAGTAAAATATTGTCCACAACTAATCACAATAAAGTGGAATATTTGATAAGGATTATTCTGACTTTTTTTTTTTTTTGGAACATGCTTGTAGGCTGCACTTGGAATTGACACTCAGGTCACTTACCATAAAGGTAAAAGTGAAGAACTTCTCATCCGAGCCATGCAGCTACAACGGACGGCACATGACAGTAAATATACATCCTTTCTACTTTCCCAATCAGCTTATAGCCATGCACATTAAAATAAATTTCAGAAGCACACCACTAAGCAGAACTACTGCTGCAACAGAATAGGTTATTGATTGAATTTACCACACAAAGTAATTGAAATGGCTGTGGGCACAGTTTTAGTAGCTCATGTTTTGTCATGAGCTACTACTCATACTGAGAGTATGAGTACTTATACTGATAGTTTATTTCATTCATGAAAAGTCTATTTCAGATACAACTACTGTTTTAATATGTGACCCTGCAAACCATTGTTCACTGGTAAATATACTCGATTAAGTAGTTCAATTCAAATCACAGCAGCTTAAATGTTCAGAAAGCTGGATTTCACCAGTGGAGGGTAATAATAAATGTTAAAGTAGTTTGGCCTTTCTTCGCTGTAAATGAAAGAAAGATCTAGAATTACCTTTTAAATTCTTCAGGATCTTTTGAGTTCCTTAAAACTATTCCTGTGTACCAGTTGCAGCTATTCTCAGCACTACTGGTAAAGCAAGGAGAAAGAGTACTGTGTGAAACACAGCTCTCCAGGTTTTTGGAAGAAACCCTGTGGCAAGCAGGGGTGCTGCAGGGCTGTTTTTCCCTTTGGGTTATGTAAAGTCAAGAGTGCAAGTGTGTCCGAAATTAAAAGAGGCCATGGTATACTGTCCATGGTATAGTAAATGCCTAAGTAAATACCTCCCCAGCACTGGATTTCCCTTTCCAGACACCACTGGGACACCCCTCAGCTGTACCTCCCCTTCTCTCCCACAGGCAGCGGTTACACCATTGCAGACACCAGCTGGCAAGTCAATGGCACGTTGGCCAGAATGAGCGCCCTGCAGAGCCAGCTGATGAGAGCCATCGCAAAAATGCAATCAGCAGAGACAGGTTGGGAGAGGAACTGCATCTCTGTGATGTTTTATCTTCATACATTCAAGTGCACATTATTATCTTTGAATATGGATATGAAGTTACTTCTAAGAGTTCAGCAATGTGGACACTTAAAAGAGTTTGACTGAAACTACTAGACCTAGATATCAAATATATGGCTTTTACACTTTCATAATGAAATTAAATGTTTTGTCACTGAAATTATTAACATTCTTCTTGAACTTTGTGCTGGTCTTGGCTGCTGTAGAGTTAATTTTGTTCACAGTGGCTACCATGGGGCTGTGTTTTGGATTTTTGTTGAACACGGAGTTGATAATACAGAGATGTTTTTGTTGCTACTGAGCAGGGCTTACACAGAGCCGAGGCCTTTTCTGATTTTCATCCTGCCAAGCTGGTGAGGAGACTGGGGATGCATGAGAAGCTGAGAAGGAGCACAGTCAGGACAGCTGACCCCAGCTGACCAAAAGAATATTCCATTCCACATGCCATCATGCTGACTGTATATAAACTGGAGGGAAGAAGAGAAAAGGGAAGGGGAAGACAGAAGGTGGGAAGGGACAGGACACATAACACACTTGGGTGTTTGAAAGAGTTCATTTCCCATCATTCCCCATTTGTTCCGTAGTGGAGACCAGAGAGCGTTTGGAGCAAGCTCAGCTGAAGACTGCGGAGGCCGTAAGCGCTACCACGACAGTAACACAGGCCACGACCCCCATGGATGAGAACGTGAGGTTGTGGTCCCAAAACCTGCAAGACTTCCAGCACAATTCGGAGGCATATGACAGTGCTGTGCATTCAGCTGGGGATGCAGGTATGGTGACCTGAAGTTTGCCATTCCTCAGTGTTAAAAAATCAGGGAATCATTGCAATAACATGTTGTATGAATTGTTTACATTGCATATTCATCTCATATAATCTTCTAGCATTTTAGCTCCATGAAAATTTTCAAAAATCAGCAGTTGTCTAGGTCTTGACTATATTTTAAAAACACTGGATACTTAGGGATTTCCACAAATTATTTAAACACTTAAGTGCTGAAAACTTACTGATTTCTAATTCATTTTTATCAGGGTGCCAAGGTCACACTGAATTGTAAACAGCTTGTTTAAACACTTCTTGCTATTATGCTTGGTGATTTAGGATGTTTTGTTTGTTTTTTAACATTGAGAGGCATTTGAAAACAGAGCCCTTTTGTCTTCAGGAGTGCAAACATGGAGGACAAATAGTCCCTCACTTGATGAGCTTGTAGTCTAAACAAAGGGGTCAAAGAGGATAAAGGAGGAAATAAAATATTTAAGCAGGGTGATTTCTGGAGAAGCTTGTAAACATCACATTAATTCCACTTTTATTATTGGAAACATTGGAAAACTTATGAAAAATTTAAGGTAAATAAAAAGACAAAAGAAAAGCTAAGGCAGACTACAAAATTAAAATGAAAATAATAGACAAGGGTAGAATAAGAGACCTGAAGATGAAGCTGAAATGAAGTGATTGTAGAAAGAAGGAAAAGAATAATAGGGGAAGAAAATAATCAATCTAGAAATGAAAATATTTGGAATAAAAAATTGATTGCAGCACCACTATTTATTGCTCCATGTATTCTTGACTTTGCTCAGGAGGCTCACTAATCCTAAGATATTTATGGCTAGGGAGGTTGGAAGTCCAGAACAAGTAATTTCCTTCACACATTTGATGATACCATCACTTGCAGACCTGTTCAGTGATGTCTTGCCTCCTAAAAGTGCCCCAGAGAAATTCCATAACTTCACTGACTCTGTCTCCAGAAAGTCTGACTCTCAGATTTACCGCCCTAAATCCTTTCTCCTTCTGTCAGGCAGTTTGCAACTCAAGTGTCATTTTACTGCAAATGGTGTTATGAACACCAAACCCAACATTACTTCTAGTATTCCAAAGTCACAGTCTTCCCTCTCAGCTGGGGAATTCCAAGAGTCATGTTATTTTCAGAATTCCATGGTCAATAAGTCCCTTATCCCTAGTATTTTTGGCTGAGTGCTCCCAAGAACTGGTATAGAAGTAGTTCCCTTCAGAAGAAGAAATTCAGTGCTATTCAATATCCCAATTTCTGGCTCCAGAACTGGAGGAAACTCAGATTTCTCTGAGCTTTTCATCAAAAGGTAATAGTGAACCTCTCCCTCTGGAAATGGGTAAGCTCACTGCTAGTCACTGCACAGAGCCCCATAAGAGTGCAGTTAATATAACAGCACTTGGATTGGATTGCATTGCTGTAAAATGTTTTTGATCACCACAGAGCACAATTTAGGCTATGGGCTCTAATTACCATGTAAAATAATGCAAATGTGGATGTGATTGGCCTCCCAGGAGGGAATAGTATGATGAAAAACATCCAAGAGAAACAGAGTGCTGTAGCTTACGCATGAAGGTTTCTGCTTTTATTCACCTTTACACTTGATTTACATTTAACATTTTCCCTTGCCAGCTTAGTAGGTAGAGCAGCAACACAGACTGCATTTGGCTCTTCATGCTCAAAATGCCAGCAGACATTCAAGATTCAAAAAAATCTGCTCATACCAGCTCTTGTACCAGAGGAAATATTTCCAGCAGCATTTGAGGTGCTCTGTAAGAGTGAACAGAGTTAAAATGGCTCAGCTCTCCCTTGGTTATGTTCCCAAAAAGAAACAAGAACAGCTCCTATGTGACATCCCTGGGAAAAATATGATGGTGGGTTTGCAGTAGGGAGTCACCTTGAAAATATTTGTTCATATCCAAGCTCCTGGAGGGCCTGCTGACCACAAACTAACTGTTGGAGAGATGCTAATATGCAACCTACAGCAAAGTGTGCCCCACTACATTTGTGGAGGAAGCTTTTCCATTGCATTTTTGTTCTGAAGGCATTTGATTTGGTTTTTTAGAGGTATGATGAGGTGTTTTTGCTAGACAGATCAGGTGGAAATAGCTGAGAAGAGAGATCAGTGCTACACAGGAGGCTGGCACAGGTAGTGCTCCAGACAGATGTGATTGTGATTCACAGCCCAGGAAGACAGACGTAGACATGCCAGGCATGGTGGAGCATTCCCAGACCAGCTGTTTATTCTGCCAGGAGAGGTTGATCTGACAGGAAGAATGTCCATCAAAATCCAAAGAAAAGTCACAACAAATGTTCAGACAGGTGCCTGGGACACTAGAACACCTGATCTTCATGCCAATAACTCTAGCAGAGCCCCTGAAGCCTCCAAGCTGGCCTATCTGCACTGCCCTTGAATAAAGCTTGCACTTGGTGTTTGGAAGGATGAGAGCATGTCTTGGCTGTGCAGTTTGTCTGAGAATAGTCCATGCTGCCATTGTGCAGGGAGCTGGTGGGCTTCACCAGGGAGGGGGCAGAGAGTTTGGGAAGGACAATATAAAGGGGGAAAGTGTCTGGAAGATTGCAGTCAGGGTATTTCCTCCTTGACAATTTCCCTTCTATTCTCTTTTTATATTTTATCACTGGGCAGGACTAGTTTTCTTTTCCACTCTTGCCTTCAACACAAAGACAGAAATCAGAATCATTGTTCTTCTGTGTTGAACAATGCCATTATAAAGGCCAAGAGGAAGAGATTTATATTGAGATTTCACAGTAGTTCTAGTAGTTACAGATGTTAGTTTTGTGTTTACATGTTATAGTAGCATATCAAGTTTAATACACCAAATTTCAAACAGAAAAGCCAGGTTTTAAGATATTGAATCAAACACAATTCCAATTCAATTGCAGATTATAAAAAAAGAGGCTTCAATTTGCTACATTATTTTCTGAGATTGCAGTATTTTTGTCTTAAAAGTGAAAAAAGGTAAAGAAAACTTTCTATAAGTTGATTTGGGTTTTGTTGGGGTTTTGTAAATAGAAAATTTAACACATGCTGGTATCACCATTTTACCCAAAATTTACTGTAATTTTTTGAGGATTCATTAAAATAATGACATTTTTTTAAGTACAGTAAGCTTTATATAGAACAGCTGATTACTAACTCCCACTACCTAAGACCTTTGAGGACTAAATGGGAAAAACTGGAGTGTCTTAAGCTCTATCTGGCCCACTCCTAGACTGAACTTAGAAAGCAAAACACAAATGAACACAGCCAAGCAGAGACAGGACAGGACTGGCAAATACAGATTTTTCACTCTGTCCAAAAACAAGCAGACTTGTAGGACTCCCTGGAGCCTTTTCATACTCTGGGTTGATATGAATGAGGCTGAGGCTTATTCAATGCAGACTGGAAGCACAGAAAAGTGATTGGAATCTGCTCCTCTTCCCCTGTTTTTTATACTGTCTCCTATATTGGATGATTAGCTCCTTTACCTGCCTCTCTGCAGCCTTCATCCAGAGATGTCCAAGGCCAGGCTGGGTGGGGCTCTCAGCAGTGTGGTCCAGTGCAAGGTGTCCCAGCCCACAGCAGGGGTGCTGGAACTAGGTGATCTTTAAGATCCCTTCCAACACAAGCCCTTCTATGAGTCTCAGACAAAGGAAAAAATATGATGGGAAGAACACAAGAGCAGGTGGATGTAAGTTGACAACCCCTAAAATATATCTTTAAACCTTACAAATCTGGTCTTAACCTTTACAGTGAATCCATGTCATTAAAATTAAGACTGAATGCTGGATCTTATATGCATGTAGCTTGCAGCTAAAATTGCATTTCATTATACTCAGCTTCTTGTACCTACATTTAATTAAAGATGAAAAATGATGTGATGTGTAAATATCCTTCAAAGGGCAGCATGTCATTGGAATCTGATGTGATGAAATTGGATTATAAATAAGGGTAGTTATTTTTCCTTCTGGATAATTTTTCTGCTTATCTTCCTGGGAAAGGACTTCTCCCACTTTGGACAAGACAGAGCCCCTGCATTTCCCTTTGAAAACAATGACATTTGCACACGTACCACCAGAGGACACAGCAGCGAAAGACCAAAGGTCCAAGACTCCAATTCATGACCCCTGGCAGATGCAGGCAGGAAAGCTAATGAGGTTACCAATCACAAGGGCTGGGGCAGGTACTAAGCACAGTTTAGGTGCACATGCATCATCATTATCATCTAAAGCCTTCTACTGTTGTACAGCGCAGGCCTGTAACCACAGCATGAAATTGGCAGTGCTTCTGTCATGAGAGTGGACTGTGAGCCACAAGCAAACACATCTCCTGTGCAGCCACTGCTGCTATCTGGGTGATGACCTCTGGGAGAGACCCATAGCTGAAAGCTGAGGAAAACAGCCTATGCATCTCAGTGAATTTGAAGAGCTCATGAACCATAACTCTTAGATGCAGTTCCCAGGTCAGCCACAGATATCCAGTGAGATGCTGAACAAATAATCCTTCTGCTCCAGTTGCTGTAGATGCAAAATTAGGCTTAACATTCATTTGTCTTGAAGGAAGATTAAAAAGTTTAAACTATTAATGTTTGCAGACTTCCTTGAGGAAAGTATTACAGAGGTAACACACCACAGTGTTACCTATGAGTCCTAAGAAAACACAGTGTCCTTTGTGCAAACTAATTTCCAAAAACTTTAGCAATACTAGATTCTTAGAAATCACTACCTTTTCTGAAATCACTGCGTCTCACACATCATAGTTAAGACTTGTCAGAAAGCAGAAGGAGATGGGTAAGCTAACCTAAGAGGATAGGGTGGAATATTCCTGATGCAAAACCAGTCTTCCAAAGAGGGAAAAATAAGAAGCTGTGTCTGCTTTTCTAACTGCAGTGAAGAAACTCACAGAAGTTTTCCCTCAACTCCTGGACAAACTGCGCAGAGTAGAACAGAAGGCACCAGCAAACAATATTTCCTCCAGCATTCAGCGGATCAGAGAGTTAATTGCTCAAACCAGGAGTGTAGCGAGCAAGGTAAAACTTTTGGACTTTTGGGACTTTTGGTTACTAGTGTTAATAATCAAATCATACTATAACCTCCATTTTCTTGGGCTATGCTAGAAGCCCAAACCTGGACATTGTCACCTCCCCAAAACTGGATGAACAAAGCACACTGGAGGTCGTTAAAATCTTTACAGTTACTGTCTGCAAGCCTTTGACATTATCACATGATAGACTATTATTACTGCAGTACCACCTGGACAGTAAAGATTTGGGCACAATGTATAAGATGGCCAGAACAACAAAACTTAATTACCTATAATTTGTAGGCAAATTATCTACAAAGCTAATTACCATGAGTAATTATTACAGCAATTTAATGTAAGCTTTTCTGAGATTACAGTATTTTTTTTTCCTCTCTTTTGAATTAATTTTCGGCAGGGTAAGAAAATCCTTGGCTCACACATATTTAATAGAAAAAAACCCACTTTCATTACCATACATAAATAATGGGGGGTTTTTTCTCTAACAAGAAAACCAAGGTCATGTATATTTGAATTCAATCAGAGAAATAAAAAATTCAGTGCATTATTGTATGTTCACGGTGCTGGAATATAACTTGGAAAAATCAGCTTGTGCAGTGCTTGTAGTGCTGTTCTTTAAAATGTATTTTGTGATTCAGGTATAGTGTGTTTAAACTTGAAAACACTACTTCAGTTATGTTGAAAGCATTTTGAGCTGAAATGAACAGTTTTACAATTTTTTTTAGCATCTCATAAATATCACTGATTCAATGATAGAACAGGATTACTCACGAACAGAAAATGGTCGTACTATTCCCTAAGCAAAGAAATAAATTATGGGCAGAAGTTTTATAGCTGTATAAGAATTTCATTATGTGCCACACATAGTAATGTAGCCCTGATTCAACTAAGCACACATCTATGTCCCACTGAAACATAATTTACTTTATGAATATGTTTAAGCAGAGTTCATTAGGACCTTTAATTAATTTTAAAATAACTTCCTCCACATTCTTTACAGTGTCTTCCAGGAAAGATTGGTACAACCACAGAATTTTACATGCCGATATAGAGGTGCCAACTCCACTCTTGCAGTAATCAAGGCAGCTGGCTCAGTATTGTTACACACTTACCTTAAGTAATGACCCCAGGCAACAGCACGTGTCTCACTTTGCACATTTGCAACTGCAGGTCCAAGTTTCTATGATGTTTGAAGGCCAATCAGCTGTTGAAGTCAATCCAAAGATCAACGTGGAAGAACTGAAATCTTTCACTTCCATGAGCTTGTACATAAAGCTTCACAAAGACAACCCACAACTGGCAGCCTCTCCGGACAGATTCATTTTGTACCTCGGAAACAAAAATGTAAGAGAATAGCCCAGTTAATTTTTAAGCATATATTTAAAAAAAAATTCAATCCATTTGAAATTTATTTGCCTTCAGTTTTCCTCTCACTGTTTCTTCGTGTTTCAGAATTAGAGGTGTCTACTCTATGACCATCATTGATTTTGTGACAAGCAAAGAGCAAGGGTTCCAGAGACCCCTGTCCTTGAGACTTGTCACCCCAAACAATGAAGGATTCTCTCTAAAAAACAAATTAGATCGCCTGGTAGTGTACTGCTTTGATTGTCACTGCTGCAAGCCACACTCGCTATCTCCTCTGCCAATACCAAGGTGCTCTGAAGCAGTTAATGTCACCTGCCTGGGTTCTGTGAGATATGCTTTAATCAGTTTATGCTGCTGACAGTGTCAGTTCCAAATCTCTGGGGTCATAGGCCCGCAAGATAAGCAGGCCTCTTTATCTGTGGCTTGTGCTGCTGTTGTACACTCTGTACATTCTTGATCACTACTTTGAAATAACTGTTCTTTAAACTGTGGTTCTGGAAAGAAAAAAAATCACAACTCACAAGCCAGGTATCATTCTGGCAATCTATTATTTGGGAAGGTAAAAGAGGCATGCTTTCATTTTTAAGCTTTCCTAAAAAAAAAGTCTACTGAATATAAATCAAGTGAAATGCCTCTTGGCAAAATATCTAATTGCAGCATAATACTTAGGCTCTTGACTATTTCCTGGACATGGCACTGCACACTAAATAATGATGAACAGCTTCCCATTGAACACGACTAATTCACGGTCAGCAGAGATCTCATGACCTTGAATTTACCTCAGTCGAAAAGGATATAAAGGAAAATATCAGAGACTTTTTTCTGTACAGTTTTATGTGGTGAAAGCAAACAATTAGAGAATGAAGGTTTTGTTTCTATTTAAATAGCTTTCGGTAATATTTAAAGGTGTCATTCAGTTTATCAAAGCTTACTCTTTATGTCCTGCACTAAATATCTTTCAATGTTGTGTCTCTAACATCCCTCTCCATTGGTGTTTTAGGCAAAACATTACATTGGTCTTGCAATTAAAAATGACAACCTTGTGTACATTTATAATCTGGGGGGCCAAGATGTGGAGATACCTCTGGATGCCAAGCCAGTCAGCACCTGGCCTTCTTACTTCAGCATCATCAAAATTGAGAGGTAAAGTGATAATGTGTATTTCTCCGAAATCAAACAGTTAAGAGGAAAAATCAAGCAGAAAAGGCAGTGTCAGAACTGCCCATCAGGAATTTTCAGTGTCTGATTTTACTCCTGCTGAAATAAATGGAAATTCTTCCTGCTTTTGAAAAGCCAAAACCCAAGGGGCCACAGGGAGGAAGAGACAGTATCTGTGGTCCCTCCCTTTTTTTACCTCCTGATTACTAGTCTTCTCTAAGGAAATAAAACCCTTCCTGGAGTTGGAGGCTTGTTTGATCTTTTTTAAGTCTGACCAACATGAAATTCTCTTCTCTTACAATTCTTTTCTGCAGGATCGGAAGACACGGCAAAATGTTTTTAACTGTGCCCAGTCTTACCAGCACAGCTGAAGAGAAATTCATCAAAAAGGGAGAGGTTCTTGGTCCTGGCTCCCTTCTTAATTTGGAACCTGAAAATGCTGTTTTCTATGTTGGTGGAGTGCCTCCAGGCTTCAAGGTTGGTCAGATCAATATTCTCTATTCAAAATTAAATAGTGCAAACTAATCTTGCTGGACTTCCATTTAAACACAGAAATGGTAGATAAAGAAAAAGTCCTTATTTAGTCATTTATCATCTTAGGACTCTATCTTTTAGCTGTGGCGAAAAAGTTTTCCCTAGCATATTTTGCCATACAAGTAAGATGATCAGGTTTCTGGGAGCTGCTGTTCAGGTTTCCTGAAAAGTACTGAAAGGAAGGCTTGCTAGCTGTAAAATAGCATGCATAAACAAAGGCCTATTAGTCCAACCTAACTTGCAGGCTACCTGTATTTTTCAATGCTAAAGAGTTCTTGGTACTTAGGATTTCTCTTACAACTGTCACAAAAATGAAAAGTAATGTATTTTTAATATCAGGATCTTGTGGGAAATGAACAATATAGTCATTTGTTTGAATTTAAATTATCACTGGTTTAAATCCAGACTCATAACAGCATGAAATGTTGCCTGAGCAAAATATGTCTGAAGACCTGTGTGAGACAGTAGCATCAGTCTAGTACCTAATAGTCAGCATGAATTAGCACCTCGCTTACCTGCTTCTGTGAACATACCAGTTCCTCTTTTGGGATTTAAAAATTGCTATGAATTATCTTGGCTGTGAAAAGTGCATGGCTGAATAAAAACACACCTAGAAAGAGTTTAGAGAATCCTAATTTCTTTAAGCTAACTGTAGCAGGCTCTAAAAGATCCAAATACTGATCCACAAGCAGCTCCCCTAAAAACAAAGAGTAACTCAATACACTTAGGCATTCCTGAGCTTGGCATCGTTATGACTGCTAGATATATTCCTGGCAGGAATTTTGGATTATTGCCTGGGAATAGGACTGAAGACTGAGTTTCATACACACACGCACATACAAAAAGTCACCCAGCAAATGAACCCTTCAAGTCTGTTCCAGAGCACAGCAGAGGAAAAAGAAAAGGGGAGAGTGAAGGAAAGTGGAAAGGTAAAAAGGAAGAAAAGGAATCATGGTATTATTTGATAGGCATATAGGTCTCTTCCCCCTTAGAAAAGGACACCTCACATTTTTATTTATTAACATAGAGTCTGATTCATTAAAAGCTTATTACATATTTTGCAAATATGAAGTGCACCACTTAACCACTAGAACTCCCATGCTTAACGTAATTTCAAAGACTAGAAGAAACAAAGGAAAAAAAGAAATCATGATTATTTACCAAATGTATCTGTGCTGCAGATAAGAATATAATTTGCTTTTACAGCTACTTGTATTCTGTATTGCTGTATTACCATTACTATTGTATTATAAGAAAATGGAAATAACGAGAAGATGAAGAAAAGCTACTCACAGTGATCAAACTCTGAAGTACAAGAGGCATTATAATTATCACACCTGTTCCACAAGGAAAAATAATTTAATATAAAAAGAATGGTCTAGGTCAGTTAGCTTTATTCTTTTGTATTTTTCCCCTCACCAGTGTGGCTGTTTAAATTCCATTTGCAGTGACCTTTGTTAAAGGAAGAAGTTTCTACATCCTGCTAGCTGTTCAAAATAAGACCTGCTGAGGATTACCCACTGGCACAGACTTTGAATCCCCATCTCCTGGGTTTAAAGAGCTCTCTCATTTCTCTCTCTTTAATTATGGTATGGAGGTATTTTTCTGGCTGTGAAGGATACCTATGTACTGAGTTATTCAAATACATGGAGTAAGCTCTGTTATTAGTCAAATGTTAGCCTTTTTCCCAGTTTCCAAGCATGCTCCCATCAAAACTACAAAAGAAGGTTTTGTTTGCAGTTGCCTTACCTGGCCTAATTCTCTCACTGTGAGACCATTTATGTGCTCCCTTTTTACTTACAGCCCAAAGGCCATATCATGGTAAGGACTGTGAAGCTTATTCTCAGCAGTACCAACCTTTGCTTTTGAAAATATGAGTTGCACAGGGACAAAACTGATCCCAGACACAAAGGGTCTAGCAACACCCAACTAAAAGAGTGCCACTTTTCTCCTTTCACCTCTTCCTTGTCCTCTGCACAGCTCCCTCCTAGCCTAAACCTACCTGGCTTCATCGGCTGCCTGGAACTGGCTACCCTGAACGACGATGTGATCAGCCTGTACAATTTCAAGCACGTCTATAACATCGACACCACCACATCGCCACCTTGTGCCAGGTAGGGGACAGTCCCATCCTCACTCTGCCGCTCCTGCTTCTTACAAGTGCCAGTCCTGATGGCTCATTCCTGCTTCAGATTTAAAAAGTGAAGGTGGTATCGAGATGCCCCAGAAGGAACTTGGTCGCTCGTAGTTCCTAATTGCGTCGACAAATTTAATTTTTATTTATTTATTTATAAATATATGTATGTGTGAAAGTCGGACTCCCAATGAATCCCTTTTAGCAGGAGATATTCTATGATTTCTCTGCTGTCTCCACTAGC
The DNA here is from genome assembly GCA_013397155.1 of Irena cyanogastra. Classification (NCBI taxonomy): domain Eukaryota; kingdom Metazoa; phylum Chordata; class Aves; order Passeriformes; family Irenidae; genus Irena; species Irena cyanogastra. The sequence goes on from VWZV01008314.1 coordinate 255,353, forward strand.
TATCTCACAATCTTTTTCATGTCTTCATAAAAGAAACTGCCACATTAGCTGGGGCTTGTTCCAGGCTCCCTCCTTACCCCACTGCCTGCCTAGGACAGAGCTTCTCCTGACTTGAATCACATTGCTCCAAGTGATACAGACACAGCCAGTCAGGTCTAGTAGGCCTGATATGCTTGGGTGTAGTCCCACCTCCAGCTAGGAAAGCTTATACAGAACTTTCTTCCTGCCATACACGTAAAACTACCACAGATATTCCTCAGATAAGCCATTTGCAAACTGGGAAATGCAGCTCCTAAAGCAGAAGTGAACATCAGCTGCAGCATTCGTTTAGCACAGACACAGCAGGCATTTTGCTCACACAACAGGCAGCAACAGTGGAACCTCTCTCTGGAAAGAAAAGGAGAGTAACCTGCAGCATGCACTGGGGAAGAAATGCAGGAAGTGTTGGGATAGAGAAAATGAGCTTCCCACATCATTCCCACAGGGAGTGCAAGCTGCTGCTCTCTAGAGCAGAGCATACCAGAGTCCATGCTCAGCTAAAGTTCTTGGAGAATTCAAATGGATTTTTGCACAAACTGGGAAAGCTCTTAATAGAAATACCTGTGTATAATGAGGAAGTGCCTGTGGGCCTATCACTTTACAATGATGAGCAAAGAATTTTCCTGTCCTCTACATACAGCATAGGATAAAAGCCCAATGTAATGATGAAGGAGTTAGATGCACCTTCAAAGCTACACATCATTTCTCAGGAAAAATATTCCCAGAAAAAAACTGAAAGGAAGTCATCAGTCACAGCATTGCCAGACAGAAGCAGAAGCTCAGGATAATTATTTCAGTAAAGTATGTAAAGGCATTTAAGTTCCTCTAAATTAAAATAGGTACATGCCAACTAATCCTTCCCTGCTTGTTTTTCCATAGGGATAAATTGGCTTTCACTCAGAGCCGGGCTGTGAGCTATTTCTTTGATGGCTCTGGCTATGCCTTGGCCAGAAACATTGAGAGAAGGGGAAAATTCAGCCAGGTGACTCGATTTGACATTGAAGTTCGAACACCTACAGACAGTGGATTGATCCTGCTGATGATTAATGGGGTGAGTACCAAGTCCTGCTGGTACCCTTTATCCCTTAGCACCACAAGTTCCCCAGTACCTAGAACTTCTTGGAAAACCCAAAATGTTTATCTCATCACATTTAACTTCTGGGAAGAAGAAATACTTTGTATTTGTCTGGTGCATGTACACATTAGGAGGGAACTGGAACTTGCTCTGGAAAGGCTCAGGAAGCCAAGGCCCTGAGTTGGACTCTGCTTTTATCCAGAGACAGTCAGGACTTCAAACTGATCATATCCTAGTGATGATAGTTCAAGAAGGACTCCAGTTAAGCCCAGTTGTTGTAGCTTTATTTAAGTGTGAATTTTTTAATTTTTTTTTTTAAGTATGAAGCTTTATTTAAATGTGAATGCCCAATCGAAACTATAGGAAATTTCTGTGAAGTAACTCCCGAAAAGCAGCCACTTTGTGGTAGCTGCCACTTCATAACTGTGCCTCAGGGTGTACTAGAGTTAAATATTTAAGTTACTGAAAATAGAAAGCAGTCCAAATAAAAAGGCTTGATCCAAATGTCAGGAGCTTTTCTGAAGTGTGAGAGTGATGCAATCTCTATAAGAGTTTGAAGACATGAAAATATCCTCTGAAGACAAACAGGGTTTTGTTGTTTTTTTGGTTTTTTTTGGTTTTTTGATCTTTGGGCATTTCCACATCAAGCTCATGAGTTCTGTGTGGATTACAACCTAGAAAAGCCACAGAAAACATTTTTCTATGCAGTTGCAGTCCACAGACAGACACTTGTGTAGACACCTACATGCATCACTGCTTTAAGCATTTAGAAGAAAAAAAAAATCCACTGTTATTAGAAGAGCTAGTCTCTAGTGTTTGTCTTTAGATTAACTTCCAGAAGAGGGTCGTGGGAAGCAATTTGCTCTGCAGCATAGCATGCTACCACTAACCTTCATTCTTAGGAGGTTTTGACTAAGCTGCTGCTGTTAAAAGTTTAAGAGCCTTTATTGCAGAGAGCGTTTATTTTTCTTCAAAGCAAAAGCACCTAGAAGTTTCTTGGAGATGTATGCACTTTGTATGTGTCAGTGGAATCTGCAATCAAGTTGGATATCAGCTGTGGGAGACCATGCCTGCTCACAAGCACCTTTAGAAAGTCTGTGTAAGGCAGTCCATTATTCAATTCTGCGAAGACAGCTCATAAATATTCTGAATGTAATCCTTCTTTCATTTTCAAGTTTATGCTGTTCAGAGCAAGCCCAATCTGCAGTTTCATTTAAAAGTGCTAGATTAAAAACCTACTCTTACTTCTTTAAGTAGTGACTTCTGAAAGCAGGCTCATTTGTGTCAAAGACAGCAGTTCTTGGCCTGCAGTAGAGTTTTGAGAATTATTGTTCCCATGTTTCCATTAGCCATGAACACTAGGAGAGAAGACAAAACATCAGCATTGAAAGCATTAACCCAGATGCACATTTGCTGTAAACTTTTGTTTCTGTTTCTTTATGTTTAGTTTTGGAACAAGACTAATTCTAGGGTGCAGTTCTTCATTTCAAGCACTCTCTGAAGTTTTTCTAAAGTACAGCTCCTGGTTATAAAATTAAGATCACCCAGCCATCAAACAAAAACTGAATCATGAAGTAGGAACAGTCAGAAAATCTAGAAACCAAATACATAGTGCATACACTCTAGCTATTCCTATCATTTCAGTAAATACATCAGTGCTGATCAGAGCTGTGAAAAGAAAAAATCCTGAGTGATTACAGACATTGTGACAGAACTGCTAATGCAGACACAGCCGTTTGAGCACAATATTGCTTTCACCAGCATAATATCTTTCACTTAGGGTATGTGGTATTATTTTAACAGTGAATAGGTGTGTTTACATCAGGTATATCTTGCTGGTAAAGAATAGTGACATCACTGTGCTACCAAATACTATTTCTATAAGGAAACAGTTTACCAAGTCTTCCAAAAAGTGCCACTTATAAAACAATTATGCATGCATGTGCATATATATGCATATATTATAAATATAAACATATAAAAAATGTGTTCCAATTTTGCAAATAAAAACTTATTTCCCAGCATGCTTTTCCCAATGTCAGTCTCAACGCTGTTTATAAACTTTTTTTTAATTGCTGCCACATAGTCCTTTTCTGACTGATGTTTTGTTTCACGCAGAGCATGTTCTTCAGCCTAGAGATGCACAATGGTTTCCTGTACCTCCGCTATGACTTTGGTTTCAGCAACGGCCCCGTGCTTCTCGAGGACTCCATGAAGAAGGCTAGGATTAACGATGCTAAATTTCACGAGGTAGAGATGTGGTTACTGTCACAGCCATTTGACCAACTATCCCAGAGGCTCCAAGCAGAAATAATTGCTCCAATGCCAGTGAAAGGTGCAAAAGGATGAGGGGCAGGTGGTGATATGGTAAAACAGGCAGAAGAGTAGAGCACATGCAAGTCCTACCAGTACCAAGCAGACGAAAAGGAAGGCTGTCCCTGCCTCCTCATAAATTAGTGCTTGTAGACAGATGGTGTGCATTACTAGCCAAGGACAGAACCATTCACATGGGAGAAAGTTTTATTAATTCTATATGAAATTATATCAAGGACAATTCTCTATATCAAATATAAAACTCTCCTCAAGTAAAACCATGTCATTATGTTAACTTGACCACCTTAGTTGCTATGCATTGCATTACAAAAATTATGGCATTTCCCATTTCATTTGAAAAGACAGTTGATTTGGTAGCAACCTTTTATATATGCACAGTATTTTAGGGACTTTGGCAGACGTAAAATATCTACTTGTATTTAGTTTCAGAGAATTTGCTGGAAACCAATGTAACTGTGATAGTAGTAAATTCCCTCTGTAGTGAGTTTCTTCTCCTGCCTTTATAAGCACAGGCTTTTCTTTTCAGATTTCTATTATATATCACAATTCCAAGAAGATGATCTTGGTAGTAGACAGAAGACATATAAAAAGTGTGGACAATGAAAGAACAGCAATGCCGTTCACGGATATTTACATTGGAGGAGCACCTGCTGAGATCTTGCACTCCAGGTTGGTTTACAAATGGGATTGAATCAGTATTTTCAATTAATATGTAAGTTAAGTTGTATGGCCTGTCCTTAAGGGGTAACAATAAAAAAATTTCTTTGGCATCAACCTTACATAAAATAACCTTTCAGACATTCTTTTAAGTGTGTCTCAGAACTCTTAAGTACTGAAGACTAGGCTTGATCCAGCACAATTAAATTCTACAGAAACTGGCCCAGTTTTAGTAAGGGTAACAGAAACAGTTGTGTTCTTAAAACAAAAAGGCATTCTCAAAGAACATGCTAACATATAAAAAATTGCTATTGCTCCTTGCTCTGCAAAAAGTGACCAAGACCCTCTACCAATCGCATTTCCAAATCTAAAGATTATATTTTTTCCCACTAAGCATTTCAGTTCTGATTAATCTCACGTTCTCTTTGGATCTAAGTCAGCTGGCTCTGTGTAGGCATGGGAAGAAAAGGTCTCATTTTCCTATCATACCATTTGACAGAAAAGCAGTTTAATCTCAGTAGAATGTGTAACTCTCATTTCCTGCCGTAGAGATCTGCCAGACGCCAGGGTCATGCTCTGAGAGCAGACTGGCTGCTTGGAGAAGAGTATGCTCTTCTGATAGGCAGTGTTCACTCCCAGGGTCAAGACAGGCCAGAATTTTCAGAAGGGCTCCAGCTGCTATTTCAAGTGTCACAACTGCTAACAGGAATACCCT
>VWZV01008314.1:260178-279985 GCA_013397155.1 Irena cyanogastra
AAAAAAAAAAACCCCCCCCCCCCCCCCCCAAAAAAAAAAGCAAATGTTGCACAACAGCTTCTAGGACTTAGTGGTAAATCTTGTGAAATTTTATTCTTTATTTTGCTGTCAGAAGAAACTGTTGACTCGAAAAATAATATCTGAGATACAAAATACTTAATCTTTAAGCTTTTAAGACAGTGACAAACTTCATGTAAAGAAAAATGATGCTTTTCAATCCCATGTAATTATCTGAACCTGCAGGCAAAGTGGTGGGCAAGGGAGAAACAGAGTATAACTTATCTATCCTTTCAAATAGTTCTTTACAAAGGTCTTTCATAAGGGGCTATTAAGAAAGCTAGTGGAGTGAAGAGAGAAAATGCAGTGGCTTGGAAAGCAGCTGGGAAAGAGAAAATAGCACATAGTTGTAACTTTTCAATTTTCACAGTATAAAAAGTCTACAGGACATGCTCAAAGGATCTCTCTCAGGGTTGGTATTAAATACATTAACGATCTAGAAAGAAAGTACAGAAGCATGGTGAAAATTACTTTCGTTAATCAAGCCTAAAGAACACTGGAAAAAGCCCAGAAGGACTTAGAAATCTAGGCAATTGAGCAGCTCAATGAGACTTGTTCACAAATATAGGATAAAAGATGAATCACATGAATTATGCCTGCAGTTTTCCAAGCAGATTGTGGTTATTCTGAAAACACCTGGAAGGTACTGTCAAAGCAGGAAAAATAACATCTCAATTAACAAGTTGTATTAGAAAAAAAAAAAGGACCATAGGCATTGTAAAAATATTATCAATTATAATGTTAAAAAATATATCCAGAAATTATTTAAGCAGAGCTGCAACTTTGTCTCTGATATTATACTCAGCTTTCACTCTCTTGACAAGAGTAGACAGCAAAAAGCATGGGCCAAGTGTGGTGGCACTGTTCTATTTTCATCAGGAGCATAAGTTAGTATCCTACTGATGATGTACTACTCTCTCTCTACTGCTGCAACTGCCTACTACTGATATTTATGCTTCCTCTTTCCAGACAGACTCACATTTAACCAACTTTGCAGGGCAGCAGCAGTGTGGAGAAACTAGCTCTAGTCTCAGAGTAGTCTAATATTCCTCTAAAGCAGCATAATTTTCACTCATTTCAAATGCACTTTTCTCTGTCAATTGCTTTTTTCTCCAAATAAATTAATCTGGAAGTATCACTGTGTGTTATTTTCCTCCCACTTCACCCACTGCATAAAGTAGAAAGCTAAGGGTAGGTAGGAGCACTGGGAACTTAATTCTTAACTGAGATATGAAATTAACTCAGAAGCCTGTCTTTAAGTGAAAGCATTTCTTCTGTAGCTTGTTTCTAGAAAATGTTGTGGCATTTAACAGAAAGGCATATTTGTCACATCCAGCCAGCCTCAGGGTCAATCAGAGTAAAGATTGTAGTGGTTAATTGATACCCCACACTTTTGTCCAAATCCCAGTAAGGATGACAGAAGCCTTCCTGTTGGTTTTACCTTCCTGCTGATCTCACTGAGGAGCAAATTAAGCCCCCACACCACTCCTTCTGTCACCATACTTCAGACATGCACACGTACATCTGCACTACTTCACCTGACGGTCTGGTTTTGCCAATGCAAAAAAACAGGCATTTCCAGCTCTTCATTCTGCTGCCATGCCACTATCTGCCCTACAATGAGATAACTCACAGATAACGAGTGCAGGTAGCAGATGTCAACAGTATCATGTCACGTGAGGTGAAGAGAGTGAAGAGAGTCCCCCCGCCAAGGTACAGCTTGCTTAAAGAACAAAGACTGGCATCCAGGTCAAAACTCTGGGTTTCACATCCACTCCTTCAGTGTGTTTGTTCCCTAGTTATCTCCTGGACTGGTACTCAGCAGCTCTCACGTAATTTCTTTGCCCCTGTCACAGACTCACTGTGATTTTACGCAAATTACTTCTTCAAGCACCTTGAGAATTGTGAGGATAAATTCAATTATAATCACCCTGTGCTGTAATGTTGTGGTATCTTGGTAAGGTGTGGAGTGGAAAAACAGAGACTAATGAGTAGGAGCAGTTGGGATGCACTGCTGTGCTGTCAGCCTCAAATCTGACATGAAAAGGATTCTGGAAGCCCATCCACTGCTCTCATTTAAAAATATTATGTAAACCCACACATCAGCAAGGAGAATTTACTCTTACTTCCCTTCCCCCTCTGTCAGTATTTTTCTTAAGAAATTTGCTTGCAAAGACAAGAACAGAGCTTGCTCATAAAAGCAAGACAGGAAACCTAAATCAGAACTTCTCTTCAAAGCTAAAAAAATAGAGATAAAAATCCATTTATTTTTACTGTAAGTAGTTATAAATACATAATATTTACTACAACTGGTGCATCTTGACTTTTCAAAACACAGAATGTGGCTCATTAGTTGTTTTACAAAAAGATGCAAGAAGTGAGGCAAATGACCGAAGTTCTTCCAGGCCTTTTAGAACATCTTGGCAACAAAATCCTGTTCCTAAAGGCAAGGGCTATCTAACTGCAGTTTGTTTGGCATTGTTGTCCAACAGCATTAGTTCACATCTGGCGGGAAGTATCGGCTTTAAAGGCTGCATGAAGGGTTTCCAGTTCCAAAAGAAGGATTTCAACTTGTTAGAAGAACCAGGAACCCTGGGAATCAGCTATGGGTGCCCGGAGGATTCACTGGTAAGGATTCACCATTTGTGCCATAACAGCAAATTTTGACAATGGACACAGGTGAGAGCATGAGTTTTACTCCAAACAATGGAAAGACAGTCTTCCACCAAGGAAATGACCGTGCACTCATTGACTGGCAGATGTGGGGGGCTTGTGTGTGTCTATTAAGTCTGCTGACATAATAACCAATTTGCACTCTGAACTATAGCACAAGGTGTTTCACTTAAAATTCTTCTCATATGTGAAATTGCAGTGTGAAAGCTCAATCTGAAATAAATTATGTACTGTATTCTTAATGGAAATATTCCAATGTAATTCATTTCTTCTTAAAGATAGGAGGAGAATCATCCTTACATGCATCCTAATACAGATGTGTGAAATGGAAAAGACAGCAAAATATTCACCCTTCAAATGAGTTCTCCCTTTAAGCCAGATCAGCTCTTCCTCTGTGACACACACAACTAACTGCACTAGCAGGAGCTCTGAGAAAATTGCCGTTTAGCTTCTGGTCCCTTCTATCATTCACCATTTGTCCATTACAATGCAAGGCTGGCAAATCCAGACAATGTTTGGGGTCTTCATCCTGTGGCCATGTCTATCAAAAGCCATGCTGCAAACCTGTGAAGAGGAAGAACTCATCACACCCTCTTTCAACACGGAAGCTGTCTGCAATTTGTCCTGCCTTGGACCTAGTTTTGCTCGTGAGACTCAGAGGGTTATAGACCATAATGTCCAACACCCTCCACCCTACCCCAGTACCCAGCACAGCACACAAAGTAATATATCACTGTGGAGCTGTGACTCAGTGCCACACAGCTCAGACAGGGGCACGAGCACCTCTGCTTCTACTTTTCATGCTCTTTAACATTAGCAGACTTGGGATGGGACCAAGATCCCAGGAAGCTGGGAATAATTTGACGTAGTCTAAAATTTCCTCACATCATGGGACACCTTGAGAAAATGCAGCAAAGTCTATATAAATTAGGTTAAGATATGCAGGAAAAATGGGTTTTTAGAACCAAACTGGCTACAACTGTTCAAAAGATAATAAATAGCCTCATTCTTTGTATTATTGGAATGTTTTCTGAGCTGTACTTGTAATTTTGTTTTATTAAATACACAGATGTCCCGCAATGCATATTTCAATGGTGAGAGCTTCATTGCATCAAGCCAAAAAGTGTCCCTCTTTACTGAGTTTGAAGGAGGCTTTAATTTCCGGACGTTGCAGCCCAGTGGGCTGTTGTTCTACTATTCTGAAGGAGTAAGTATCTACTTTTTACTGTTTGTTTTATTTTACTTTTTCATTTGTTCCCAGGAGAATACTAGGGGAATAGTACAATTTCTCACTTTATGGTTTCATGATAGAGAAAGCAGTCTGCAACCTAGAAGCATTCACTGGCAGCCTCATTTGTATAGTTTGCATCTGATCTACAGATGCAAACCAGTAATGCTTTGACATTATTTTGATGCTAAGAAGAGAACTGGATCATATGCCTAGAATTAGCATACATCCACTTGTGCTCACTGAAGTCCTAAGGGCAGAAATGCACAGAGCATCTTGCTGTGCTCAGCAGCACTGCAATCCCTATTTGGACCTGCAGGTGCTACCAAAGCATAAAAAATATTAAGCACCTGACATTTGCCATCCAGACAATCACCGAGAAACAAAGTTTGTTTGAATTAGTGGCACAGCATTTTGAGCATTGCTGAGCTGACAGAAATCAGTCAGAAAGCTGCCTATAGTCCCAGATGGCACTCAGACCTCAATGTGTGACTGGGAAAAGCTGCACTTGAGAATGGCTCCTTGGAGCTATGGGAAGCCAGGCTGTTCTAAATACCCCCTCAGAAGTGTGACACCAGCAGAAATACGGACTTGCACTCACAAAATGTTGTGTGAGACAAAGCGATCCCAAGATCCTGCAGACTCAGACTGACATCTGCAGCGAGCACAAGCTCAGATGACAGAACATTTGTAACCACCCTCAAATGTCTGTTCTGCTATGCTTGCAGAATATCATCAGCAGTGCAGCAGAGAAGTCTGCACGACACCGATAACCACTTCTAAACTTTCCCGTGTTGCAGCCTGGAGTATTACCTTGAATTGAAATCAGTAACCGTGTCAGTTTCCCCCACAGTTTGCAAAAATGAGGCCTCGAACATGCCACTTCGGGTTTTTAACTCAGCAGCTCTAATCCTATGAGATGCCAAGTGCCCTACTTAACAAACGGAAGTTCAGCAATTTAGCACTTGGCAGAATGAGACAGAATGATTCCTACCAGTGCACGGTGGCAATGCTTCTCTAATGGAACTGAGAGTATTTGCTAGTGGCACAGTGATCCCATATGCCTGACCCAGATAGCACATCTTATCTCTGAGATAATTTTGAGTGATTTAACAGGGCCAATCAGAGATAATTAGGAGAAAAAAAAAAAGTCTTGGTCTTATGACAACAGGAATCTCACAGTAACAGCTGCTCAGTGCAGTACCAGGGTACCAGAAACACAAATGAAATGCAAACATCATACATTTGTGCTACAAAAAGGAGCTCAGGTGACAGGTATGTTGGTGCAGCATATGTCACAGTTGAGACAGCCACGATACACAGAATACCATTCCAGAGAGCTTTAAGCATTCACACAAGCAGAGTAACACCATACCACATCAGAAGTGTTCAGGTGTCTGCCCACACAGGATAACATCATAACACCTCAGAAAGCTGCAAACATCTGCTCTTCTTGCTCTTTTAGCCCAACCACTTATACCCTTCATGGTTCATGCATTGCACCTGTGTGCCCTTTGCTCCCTTTGGTGATAGGTCAGTACACCTCAGCACTCTTTGTCTCATTGCTTTCCATGTTGTTCACCTGCTTCTCACAGCTGTAGCCCATTGGGGATGAGGCTCGGCCGCAGCCCCACTCCCAATTACCACAAACCTACGGCACGTGAGATATAATCAGCAGCAGAATTTCCAGAATTCAGGCTTTAAAAATGGCAAGAATATAAATTCTAATGATGTCATCTCTTGTTTTGCTTCTCAGAGTATATCTTTTTGCAAATTAAGCACAAATGTGGAAAACAGACAGAATAAAAATAAGTACAACAGAAAAATTCACAGAACTGTTAATTTTTCTGTGTAACACTTGCTTATGAAGATGCTTTTGCCTGTATTTCAGTCAGATGTATTATCTATCTCTATGGAGAGAGGTTCTGTGGTTTTAAACGCAAGTGGAATCAAAATTCAGTCACCAGACCGAAATTACAATGATGGAAAAACCCATTTCATCATTACTTCTGTCACCCCAGAAAGGTAAAGCTGTACAGCATCTTTTATTCTCTACATTCAGAACATAAATATTTCTTGTAAAGCACACTATCCTGTAACACTCACTTTTAAAGTGATACTTGAGTGGGGCTTTTTTTAGGGGACTTTAATTTTTAAACATGATTGAAAACTGGCTAGCTTGGGCCTGACCTCAAGATGACAGGAATTTTTATTAAAATGAAAATAATCGTTTTTCTGAAAGCTTAGTCCTTTTTTGTTCTCAGGTAAGAAAACAGTTTAATAACATTTAAGGCTAGCATGAGATTAATTTTTTTAACAGGATTCTCCTGATTTGTTAAAACAATTCCCAGGTTACCCTAAAGTAATTGAGGCATCTTCACATAAAGCATTCATCTGGGATGTACACAGTGAAACATGTTAAAAATATTTTTAGCACTGGCACAAATGTGACTAAATACAGCAGTAGGGAATAAGTCTCTCTCTGTGCTCCCTGAAAGTCTTGAAAGCTTTGGTTTATTAGTATGTTTTACTATTGTTTATATGTTTAATTTTTTTTAGAAGCTCACATAATCAAAGCAACTTTCTTTAAGAATCTTACCTATGAGATACAAACATTCTTACTTTCCTAATGGAAATGAAGGTTTGTACCTATGACTTTTGACATCCAAGAATCACAGTTTGAAAAGCTGAAGGTGTGAAAAGGTGCCTTGGAATAACCTTGGGGATTGTCATGTTTCCCTGAGTTTGCAAAACAAAATCAATGTCTTATGCTTTAGTATACTCAGTTTCTTAGAAAAGCCAGAGACTCATTCCTGACTTCTGCAACAATTAGTGGGTTGCAAAATCAGATTAGGTAAAAAGCATTGTATAAGCTCAAACACCAATTCACTGTGATGAAAGAGAAGGAAAAAGGGATAGGGGCATAAACAATTAGCGTGCGCTTGGATCTTATTTTACCCAAATGCTGGCTCCATCCCTTCATCAGCAATCCCCTAGTTTATCTTTCTTCACTCTACAATTTTGGGCTTCACAGTGAACTGCAGGGTAGTAAATCCATGGGCCTCTGTACACACTTTTGCCAATGCACTGCTACTTGTTGCACAGCTGAAAGCAAAAAGGTCCTCTCCTGCCTTTGAGTACTGCCACTGAGTGATGTAGTGCTGAGTGGAGCATTTTGGGTGCCTGTAATGTGCTGTCTGACCACCAGCACCGACGTTTCCACAGCCAGCAAATGCTACCTTTTGCAAAATGGATGCTTTGCCTTTGCAGGTACGAGCTGACTGTTGATGACAAGAAACAGAGCAAGAAGAACCCAGCAAAGGACAGAGCAGGGAAAAGCCCAGACAGCATCAAGAAGTTTTATTTTGGTGGCTCACCCCTCAGAACACAGCAAGCCAACTTCACTGGCTGCATAAGCAACGCCTACTTCACTAAGTGAGTAATACCCTCCCAAACAAACTAACAGGCAGTCACTACCCTGCCTGACAGCCTAAATAGTAGCTCATGAGAAGTGATTTATTGCCACAATAAAAATTCCTGTCTCATTTTGTGAGGCTAGACAGCATGTGTGAATAAGATTCTTACCTTATTTGCCATGGAATCTGTTGGCACAGATCTGCTAGGTTAAGATATTGTTAAGGTGGGAATAACTTGATGAAATAAGCTTTCAGTACTGCACCTGCTAATGCTGCTGGTGCAATGCATAATTTGCATAGCTCTAATTTACATTTATATTATGTAGCTTTCAGGTTTGCCTTTGAAACAAAATTATATTAAGGCATCTCACAGAAGCTGGGGAGGTTGGGACTTTGGTTGTGTAAAAATGGTCAGAATGTGTTGATCTTAATTGCTTTATGAAATTTTCTTATACAGATTTTAAAGTTGAATTTGATATTGCAGATTGACACTCTGTTTATGCCAGCATGTATACAACAGGCAGATGTAGTACAGGCTGTCCTCATTACCTCATTGACTGATCAATCTGTACTTTTATCCATGATCCAAGAATGAAAAACAGCCCATTCAAGTATAATTTAAACTATAAATGTAAAATTCTGGTATTTTTAGGCAGACAATTCTAACACTTGAGAAAAAAAAAGCTGTTCTTGTCATCTCCTCTTTGAAACACAGGTTGGATCAAGAGGTTGAAGTGGAAGATTTCCAGAAGTACTCTGAGAAAGTTCAGGCATCTTTGTATGGATGCCCTGTTGAATCTCCTCCAGTTGCTCTTCTCCACAAGAAAGGAAAAAACTCATCAAAAGCCAAAGGAAACCGTAATAAAAAGGTCTGCTACAAATTGCTCCAGTACCACTCTAGAGTTTTCCAAAATTCTCCAAATTACTGATCTAAAATGCATAAAGACAATGTCACATATATGAACAGGATTCTGTTCCTTTATATATTCTATCACTGGAAATTATTGCCCTGACACAATCTATCTGGCCATTCTCTTTTGCTAGAACTCTAAAATAAAATACCTGACTTCTTCAAAACAGTACTTCAGAAACAAGCCTTTTTGATTTCTTCTGTATTCTAAAGGCAAAGAGCTTGCTTCTGCTCTCATCTGCTTCTGTATGGCTCTCTACTGGGTACAATTAGCACACATTAATATAAATGGGGAAAAAAAACCTTCCTCCAGCATGCAGAATTTTTAGTCTAAGCATATCCTCTCATGCCTATAATATAGCTGATATCACCAAAAGCAGAGAGAAAAAGATTTAATCAAGAAAACTGAAAAAAAAAATTGTAATTATGTTAGCTACACAAGTATTTTGTTTATCCCTTGTTCTGTCCTAAATCAGCATTTATAGTAGATCTGTTCAAGGAAAATTTGAGTCAGAAACAATCCTGGTATTTATGTAGGGAAACGATATATTACTAGTTCATATATAAATTATACTGTTATTTTATTATGTCCAGTCTTAGCTAAAAATTCTGGTTAATAGATCTTTTTCTGTGAAGGTGGGAAGAGATAAAGACAAGATTTCACAGCCTTCATCTGGCCTCAAAAAACTGTATCAAGTGAATTTGCAAAGAGAGCCTCAGTGCCACTTGCCCATGAATCCCAAGGCAACTGAACATGCCTACCAATTTGGAGGAACAGCAAACAGCCGGCAAGAATTTGATCACATACCAAAGGATTTCAGTCAAAGGTAAAGTGACTCTAGAAAAAAAAATGAAATATGCTGGGGGGGGGGAGCAAGATATATTTCAGATTTTTTTTTAGAGGGACACATTTCTGCTTTTTTTCTTTATATCTTAGGCTAAATTTTGCGTCAAGCCTGTTGTTAGGTTATATTAAAAGGAGCTTCAGTTGAGCAAGAGAAAAACATAGAATGTGTTTCCAGTTACATACCTCTTGTGGAATTTTCATCTGCATTGCATACTAACCAAATGTGTCTCCTTGCCTGTTTGTGTGAAGCTTTTGAGGATGTTAGTTCTATACAAGCAATGCACAATAATCAGTCTCTTTACACAACAAGTAAAGGCATTAAAGCAGAAAGGAAGCAGTAACATGCTGAGCAGACCTTGTCAGCAGCTTAATGGATAGAAATCTTCACAGTGCAGTAGGACATAAAGCTATGAAAACCTGGTCCCATTCAAGCCATAATGGAAATCTAAGTACTAATGAGTCCAGATAATGTTGACATTTAATATTCATGCTCCTACAAAATATGTCACGCAATATTCAAAATCCAACAAGGATTTTGGTTTAATACTTTTCATTAAAGACTATAAATTCAACACAGGACTTCCTGGAAGGACACCAGACCACTAACTCAGAAAAAAGCGTGTTCTTTCCGGATTTAAATTAAAAAATCATTACATCCATTTTTTTAATTCAATAGCATTAACTTAGAGCAGTTCTGATGGCACCCATAAGAAGGAAAACCCAAATTCTAATATCCCACCTTCATTCCTAAAACACATATTTATTTGCCAAATGTTGTTAAATCTTCATTATTGTAATGTTCATTTTCAAAAAGCAGTGAGTTGTGTGATTTTAAAACAACTGATATTGGCAAGGGACTGAGTGTCTGTGGAACGTACACACACCTGCCATTGGGAATGTATACATCTTTGAGACAATATGAAAAATGGAAACTAGGTTAGACATGACATCAGAAGAAGAAGGAATCAGTTCTGGCACTGTCCTACACCAATGCAGCTTTGCCATGCTTTAGACCCTAAGTAATAATAGCAATCACTCAAGAAATTTTCACTGTGACAATGTCAAACTAACAATGGTATGACTTCCTATGCTGTCTTGGACTTCACAAGGAACTACAATGAAGGGGAAGCTTCGATCCAGTCTGGAATAACATTAAACATCAGGCCTCCATGCCATCACACTTAAAAATTCCCCCAACCCTGCTGTTTTACATAAAAGGAAATGTACTGTCAGATTTTGGTGGTTTGCATTGAACTTATTCACTTTAGAGATTTTAATTTTTGAAAACAAGTTCCTCGCCAGGCAGCTTCTACTCCAACTTTGACTTCTGCTCAAAAAACCATCAGAGAATGTTTCTCAGAAAGACCACTTTTACAAAAGAGATGAATATTTTTTTGGAAGGAAAATCTCAGTCTTCCTCTGCCTGATGTTCGATTTAAATAAAAAGTATCTGCTTTAATGTTAATATTGTGTTTTTATGTGCCAGAGCTCAGTTCTCTATCAGTCTGAAAACTCACTCGTCTCATGGAATGATTTGCTACATTTCGGATCAAAAAGAGACCAACTTCATGGCGCTTTTCGTTGCTCATGGCCGACTCATTTTTATGTTTAATGCCGGCCACCAGAAAATAAGGATTAAGAGCCAAGAGAAATATAATGATGGTCTGTGGCACAATGTAAGTAAAAGAAAGCAATCATGATGGCACATGCTGTCAAGGCTGCAGTAAAGGCACTCCTCATGTGACAGCTCAGGGAGTTTTCCTTCATGTATTCATAAACACATCTATATGTGTTCATAAACACATCCATATCTTCCATCAATATTTTTAGATCTTCCACACAGCATTTTATTGAGTCATTAATTAGGGGGAGGGAAAGTGAGTCAGTTACAAAAATTCAGCAATTCCTAACACTAACAGCTGAACAGAAATGAAGGAAACAAGCAGAACAGTAAGGCAATTAAGAGTTAAGTGAGTTATTAAAGGAAAGACTAGAATAATTTCATTCAGCAAATGTCTTTGAAGTGCCTAAGAAAGGAGTACAGCTGTCTTAGGCTACCTCAGTAGTCTATGAAAATAAAAAGAAAACTTTAGGAGTCAAGATGAATTTCCCTCTGTAGGTATCTCTCTTTCCTCATAAACTACAGAGGAAGTCTACAGTTACTAAACTACTGACTTGGGCATTTAAGTATTTAAAGCAGATTGGATGAATCCATACCATAAAACTAATGATGACTAAAGTGAAAATGGTAACAGTGATAAGTAGATCTCAGTAGACCTTATGACACCTTAATTACCTCTGTCTTGTACACCAAAATGTAAGAAAGGCAGCAGTTTTACTATCCAGCCTCCATATGAATGTGAAAAAAAAGGTTGTCTACTGACAGTTAGCAAAACATGCTTGCAGAGTATCATTCACACACTTCTTCTCAAATATCTCATCTTCTTCCACTGCACTGCAGTGATCCCTTAACAGATGAAAGTAATCTTCCACACTATTTTCCTCCCTTCTTAGGTGATATTTATTAGAGGCAAAAATATTGGTCGCTTGATAATTGATGGTCTTCGAGTACTAGAAGAATCTTTTGATGGGAACGCGAATATTTGGCAAGTCACTGAACCACTCTACATTGGAGGTGTAGCTCCCGGAAAAGCTGTAAAAAACATCCAGGTAAAGCAGACCTCTATGTACAGACCCCATACCTCTATGTAAAGTTAATACAAAAGCTGACTGTAGGGATGAGATCAGACAAAAGCTTATTAAGTAAGATCTTGACCCTCATCCTGTTAAGGAGCAGACAGCTCAGTTCATGTATAGAGCAAAGCTTCCACAGGGCTGGGCTGGTTGTAGCTGGGTTAGGCTTCCACAGCCTTGCAGCAACAGCTGGGAAACCAATGGTCCACGAGGAACAGAATAATCCTAGTGACACCCAAAATTAGATGAGACAAGTAACACGAAGCAAGATCAATTTCACCCTGAGGTCTGAGATATAAAATGAGTTTTGGAGACATTTTGATGTTCTCCTTGTACCTCTGTTTTAAGACAATACCTAGAGGTCAGGACTCTGTTCTACAGCTTGGTACTGAAGAATACAGAAAGGAGTGTTAAACCAAAAATGAACATAACAGTCTCTTTCAAGGTAATTTTTAGTGTTATGTGCCTAACAAGATTCATAAACTACTCTGAAAAAGTAGACCCCTGTCTTGCCTTGAGGCTATGAGGTATATGTATAGCACTGCCTTGCCCTAGTCGTGCTTTGTTTCCCACAGTTCAGTAAGGACTGTTTGAGAAACAACACAAGCTGGAATTACCTTGAAGTCATCAAAAAGACATGAGAGGCTATGAGAATCATTTTTCCTGCTTCCCTTCTCTGGAAATTGTTTTTTAGTTCAAAACTGATGCGCCAGACAATCACAGCCTTACCGCTTATATAAACAAGTAAAAATAAGGACAGAATAATCTATTTCCTTCCACAAGCAGTTTATTTACTAATCAAGGCTTTTTTTATCCCTCAGATTAACTCTGTCTACAGCTTTAGTGGTTGTCTCAGTAATTTGCAACTCAATGGAAGATCACTTCCTTCAGCTTCACAGACATTTAGTGTAACACCTTGCTTTGAAGGCCCATCAGAAGCAGGAACTTACTTTTCATCAGAAGGAGGATATGTCGTCCTTGGTAATGTACTCCTAACCAAATGTATCCCAAAATAGGACTGTAGTATTCACTGTGCTTCAGAATGGCATTTTTCACTAAAGGGTGTGATAATTTCCAAGGCTGTGAGCTATAAGGATTATCAGAAACACATCTCTATTGTGGTAAGCAGATGATATTGACAGGTCACAATGTCACTGTGAATCTTAACAAGTTGTTAAATAAACATATCTGTATGTATGTATGTATTTCAAACAATAAGAATAATTTTAATAAGGGAATAATTTTAATAAGAGAACAGACCATAATCTGCTAAAAATTATCATAGAAGTCAACGTGACCAAGACCATGTACACTATAAAATGGTCATCCCTTATATTTTTAATCAATAAAACAACATGCAATATAAAAATCCTGCAGAAAGGCTTTCAGCATTCTTGATAAAGAACAGCATGACAGAACATATATTTTCTCTCATTTAGGCCTGCTGTGTTCCAGGAAGTGTTTTATGAGGGTGTTTCAGTCACATAGGCTCTGATCTGAACAAGGAAGGAAACTGCAAAACCCTATTCACTGGCAGCACCAAGGATAATCAGACAAGTGTTTCTAATTTGCTCCCTGGCCTTCACCAGTTTGAAAAAGGGAGTTTCTCCTACTGAATCATCAAAGTTCAAGTGAACTCCCACTCACTCAATAATGACTGCTGAGTATCTAGGAAATTGCACAATAAGAAACTGCCAAAAAATACAGATCATTTACTTTCTGCTGTCCATGTCATTGCTAAGAAATATTTTTAAACAAAATACATTCTATAAAAAATGAGAAAAATAAATAAACCTTTATTAGTACTCCAAGCAAACACAATCAAAAGTCAAAATGGGTCATTGACAGCACATCATGTTATCTCACACTTCAATAGTTTTAAGGACAATAAAATCCACCCTGAGTTTGATGTTCTACTTTGACTTTGAATAAATGTCCAATTTCATCACTAACTCAGTACAGAAAGAATGTTATTATTTTTACTTCACAGATGAATCCTTCAGTTTAGGCCTGAAATTTGAAGTTGTTTTTGAAATACGTCCCCGAAGCAGCTCAGGAATCCTACTGCACGGTCACAGCGTGAATGGAGAGTACCTGAATATGCACATGAGAAATGGACAGGTATAAAGAAGGCCATGTCTCCTCCACTGCCTTGACTGGTTTCTCTTCCACCTACTTGGGCTTTTGAAGATTTTGTCTTACAAATTTCCCATTAACTGATTCTTATTTCTTCCCTAAATATAATAACAGCTTAGATTAGCCAAACCAAATATTTATTTTAAAATACTAAAAAACAACACCTGAGACAAGTTCAAATCACTTTACTAATACAAGCCATAAATATTTTGCTATCAGCTGAAAAGAAGCAAAAGTACTGACTCTTTGGCACTGCTCTTTCCCCCACACATTAAAAATATGTCACGGTTACAAGGAAGGTAACTATCAATAAATTTTTATTTCTTATTTCTTAAAAGATAAGTCTGAGTTACACTCAGTCTCTTCTTTCTTTATCAGATGTATGTGTGATGGAAAGAGTGAGGGAAAGGAAAAGTTCTGATTGTCTGTTGGCCTGGTTTCTACAGGCTCTGGATTTCAAATGAAGTAGAGAGGTTTGAAATTAACTCACCAGATAGTTGTTGCTGTCGCTATTTTTTATTGTGTTCATTGATAAAATCTGGATCTCTTCATGCTATGCACTTCACACCTACAGTAATAAATTTCAGTCTTAAGTGAACAACGCAAGCAAAGATTTAGAGTAAAGGAATTCTTGGCAGTTTTTTTGTTTTTCCTGCAGAGGAGAAACTCAGGGCACAGTCAAGAGACTAAAGCAGTCAATCACTGCAATGCACCTGTCAATCAAAGTGGAAGGGTATTTAAGTGAAGCTGGCTCCACCTCCGTTAGAAATGCAACATCTGAGGAAACATTCTCACCTCTTCTGCAAGAGTCACTCTCACCTACAGCAGAGTGACTGAGTAAACAGTTTGACATCATGATTTATCCTATCCTAAAGCAGGTGTCTAATTAGGTGACTAAACAAGCTGTTATTCAGAGAACTTATTTTTCTGTGTTGGCTATAGAGAGAATAGGTGCTTCAGTTAGGCACCTAACTTTTGACAGCTGATAGGTAAGACGAAGCACATTCTTACCCCTGCATCTAGTCCTTGGTGAACTAACAGAGAAATTCTTAAGTACATTGTACCAATGTGTATCATGCCAGACTGAAAAGCTGAGTCTGTATAGAACTGGTCCAGTATAGCGCCTCTTATATAAAGCTCTAACCAAAGTTCTGCATGCCAAATAAGTTGTCTGGTTTTCCCAACTGTACCAACTGGTCTAACAAAAGGAGCTGCTTCACTTACTGCTTCACACCTCACTTCCTATATAATGCATACGCAATTCATAAACAAAATTCACCCTGGAAAAGCAGCTTTTCCCCGCTTGTCGCTGCAGCAGTTAGTAAGGATCTGTGTTTCTTTAGCATTAACTATCTGCTCACTTTGAATGCATTACAAAAGGCCTGTTTTGTGAAAACCATTTTGCTGAACAAATAAGAACAGCAACTATAATTTATTTTTAAAATGTATGCATCTCTATCAGTACAGCTTATCTGGGTGATTTATTAAGGATTCACTTTCTCTTGTGATTCTTTATTTATTTTAATCTATACATTTTGTCCAAGGGTGGATAAAATAGAACATGAGGATCATTTTAACTGTGTTTGTTGGTGCCCTTCTGGAAAAAAAAATTAATATCTATTGGTTACAACTGTATCAAAACCTTCTAGAATTAAATATAAGTTGTTTCCTATTTACAAGGGCATGTAGTGACAGGACAAGGGGAAATGGCTTCAAACTGACAGTAGATTTAGATTAGATATTAAGAGGAAATTTTTTGCTCTGAGGGTGGTGAGGCTGGAACAGGTTGCCCAGAAAACTTGCGGATGCCCCATCCCATTAAATGTTGAAGACCAGGTTGGAAGTAACTGAGCAACCTGATCTTATGAAAAGTGTTCCTGTCCATGCAGGGGGGGTTGGAACAAGATGATTTTCAAGGCCCCTTCCAATCCAAACCATTCTGTGATTCTGTGATTTTCAGTCAACATAGTGTCAGCATAATCAGGGACAACTTCAACATTTGAAAAGCCTGAGTAGCTGGACTCAGAATTTGGAGTTCTCTGGCAATCACCACCAGGAATCTCATGTCCCACAACAGGGGCACAACACTGTTTTGCTGCTGCTGGAACATTTCCATGAAAAAAAATATATTAATCCATTAACTAAAGCAGAGGTGCAAAATTCAGAATTACGTTCACTTTCTAGCTTTGCCAGAGACTTACTGGTAAGCTTGAACAAGTAGCTTAAAAGTAATTCTTAATTTTCCTATCTATTCCTTTCATATCTTTTCTACTTGTTTATACTTGAGTTTTCATGACTGCTTTCCTTATTAAGTGGCTAGCAAGATGCCAAAAACATCATCTGATGCCTCTAAACACTAATTTATCACACATGAAATTATAGAGTAGAGGTACTAGTAAATGAGTGAAACTAGTTTTTATTTTTAAATCTTTTCTTGAACTCTTCCTTGAGATAATTAGGAATGTCTCAGAACTATTGAATCTAAACAATTAAAAAAAAAAACCAAAATTTGGATTTTAAAGGTACTTTATTTTGAAGAATTTAATGAGGCCATGTTTTCCTTTCTCTTGGATACTTGACATGTTTTGAGCGGGGAATACAACATTATTACAACAGAAGGTAAAAAGAGAAAAGGAAGGGGTTTACAGTGATGATTACATTATTTTCCTTCAGGTTACTGTGAAACTGAATAATGGAATCAGGGATTTTTCAACTTCAGTGACACTGAAACAGAGTCTCTGCGATGGCAGGTGGCATCGAATTGCAGGTCAGTAAAAGGTGATCGTCCCCTAATTAAGGTAACAAAGCCTGTCTCTTGCTCCCCAGATATCCATCTCCACGGGCTAGAGCACTGACAGTGCAGAAGTATTTTCAGTTCTTCTTTTTCACCTGCCAAGACCCATGTTGGTGTGAAAGACACAGTCTTTTTCATCCCTCAGACATAGAACTGTAGGGCTTCCTGGGAAGACAAGCACAGGTGCCTACAAAGATGGGAAAAACAAAGATGGAAGCTCCTTGTTCAAAGAACAGAAAGCAGCCTAGCTGAGATTTTGGCTGCCTTTCCTAATTCATATACCAGATTATATTCTTCCTTTCTCAATTAGAGGTTAAACAAATTGATAGAATGCAGTAGGTATAATATATGCTGCCCTTAAAAGTCAAAGAACGAGACAGAAGCAGGGAACCTTTTGCTCACAATAGAGAAATGTCTACAGCTGGGATTTTGCCTCTGTGCCAGGTAGTTATCCTTCTTTCCTGTCTTTCAAAGTACTTCCTGGGTACTTTGAACCACCTCACCTTCCTGTCTAGATGCTGACTCAGGATGTCTTCCACTATCACTGCAGAAGCGATCTGAGTCTGCACCCTTTCCACAAGCATTCTGCTTCCCTTCTGAAGGAAATCCAGGCACACAAGCAAGGGAGAAGTCTCACTGCATTCTAATACATTCCAAATTGGGAGAGAGAGGGCAACAGTTTTTTTAAGCCACAAGCCATTGTATGCTCATAACCTGGAGCCTAAACACTGCCACCAGTGATCAAGAGCCCCACTCAAAAGCACCCTTGCTCCCACTGTATCTACCATCAGCCCTGCTCTGTGCCAGAATCCGCTCACAAACTGTCTCTGATGGCTCACACCCAATCCAGCAAACACTAAATCAACTACTCACACCAAACAGATAACTCCTGTCTGTCCTAAAAGACTCATGTGCCACTCCTTGCTGATCCCTGTTCCTTCTCCTTTCAGTTATTAGAGACGCAAATGTGGTGCAGCTGGATGTAGATTCTGAAGTCAACCATGTGGTAGGGCCGCTAAATCCAAAGGCAATTGACCACAGGGAGCCAGTGTTTATTGGAGGTGTACCAGGTACGTTTTTGATATCTTTGCGGGACATTGTTCTGAGATTTCAGCCCTGTTTCCAGACAAAGCACAAAGATTAAGTTTTCAGCTCAAAAAAAGAACAAAATACGTGGACAACCTGGTAAAATTCGAAGGCTCAAGAGCTGATCATAAATGTTTTGCCTCAAGTTCTCAAAGAAAAAGATGTGCTGCTTCATTGAAATTAAAACATTCACAGCTGCTGGAGGGCAAGGAATAGATTCAGTAGAGAAGTCAGCCAACTACAAACAAAATTTCTTTTTTATTTTTCCTTCCCATGTGGGCTTACTGTTTTTTAAGAAGTGATTTATTTATTTATGGGATTGGAAACTCGCTGTCACTGTAACTGCAGTCCTGAGGTTTAGTTGCTGGTAGGCTTCTTTCCTCTTCTTCAAGCAATGGCATCTTTGAACACAAGATAAAACATGGAGATTCTCTTTCTTACTAGGGGTTTCTGCTAGACAGATTTCTGCTCCTGTGTATTTGTGACTCACAGACCATCTGTGTAGCATGGGCCAAGATTACTATATTTCCTTCCCTTATTCAACAGACAGAGCTACTCTGTTGGGGTTCATACACAAAGTGTAATCAACACTACGTGACTCAATTTTTAAGTCAACTCCAGTACATTTCGCATTGAAAACATGCAGCATTATTTCTCTGAGCCTTGCATGTCAATCATTAACAGCTCTAACTACAAAATTCATTATAATGCTTATCTTGGATTAGTGGCTTGAGTGCGTGGTGTTCACATCCATCCCACGCTACCAGGAGGTAAAATGAGCCTAAAGGGAATAATAAAATCTATGCACAGATGCCTGCTAAGTCTTTAAATCCAAACCGGAATTTTATTAGGACAGGACTCTTCCCAGAGAGGTAATATAAAGGGGTAATTGCAAATGCTGTTCTGCTTCATAATAGAGCCTTCTATTTCTACATAAATTATAGAATACTAAAGCAATGCCATACATTGGCTCTACAATGCTATTATCAGCCTGGCACAGGAAACTCTCACACAGAACTTCACAACAACAAATAAGATACAATACCAAATAAAGCCATGCAGATATAGCCAACTGAATGCAAACTAACAAATCAGACACAGATAACAATACGTGTGATGTTAAATTACAAAAAACAGACACTGGGACTCATCTACTCTGTTACTTAAAAGAAAATGTAGTTGTAAAAAAGGCAAAATTGTGTCTCTATTGATAATATAGTATCAAGAGTTTTACGTAACTGTTGACAACTAATTGTACTTTAATGGCCTCTAGGACACTGGTAGTAGGCCAAATGTTTTAAAGGAAGATTCAAAAGAGCTGCACTTAGTAGCAAAGTTAAAAGATTCTGCCACCAAACTAATTATTTTGCCCATCATGAGCTCTAAATTTTTATCTATTTAATTTTTTTAATCTCCTTCTTCCAGAGTCTCTGCTAACATCAAGCCTGACTACACGCAATTCCTTCATTGGCTGCATTCGTAACTTCATGATTGATGAAAAGCCAGTGAGTTTTAGTAAAGCAGCTTTGGTTAGTGGTGCTGTAAGCATTAATACCTGTCCAGCAGCCTGATAGTGCACTGCATCGATTCTGAAAAGTTCCTTACACCACAGAAAGAAAAATAGAACAAAAGAAACCATGTCCAGCAAGAAAAGAAGAATGAAAATATCACAGCTACATCTACAGAAAGCAGGAAGGGAGGGTCACTTCTAATATTTACACGCAAACAAAAATCACTGAAGAATAAAAGCTGTTGCTTCTGCACTTCTCTTAATATACCACAAGAGTGAGCTTTACCATTTCTTATAGTGTATGTGTGGCCAGTCTGTTACATGAAAATATGAGATTATAAAATAAATTCAAATTATATTAAATATGTTACTTTCAAAATAGATCCTCTACATAATTTCATTCCATATCTTAGCCATCCTTTGTTCCACAGAAAAAGATCTGCTAATGCACATTAA